>JAAGAY010006372.1:0-10851 GCA_011801015.1 Ardeotis arabs | reverse complement strand
AAAAAAAAAAAAAAAAAAAAAAAAATTGTGCTCTAACCCAGAACATTGCAGTGAGTAACTATCAGACACGTGGGCACAAGGGAGGAATGCATAGATTGACAGGCTCAGGGACATGTTTTATATGGGAAAAAACGAGGTGCCTTTGATTGCTAGAATGTAGGCAGGAATATTTTCAGGCTCCTCAGTTAGGATTTAAACACATAAAGGGGACAGGGGAGGATCACAAACGTATGTCTAACCTACTTGCAGTCTGAAAATATACAAAGCAGCTTTAAAAAACCTAGTACCAGTACCAAGAAAAGTTTGGCTCCAGCACACAGAACTCTGCAAACTAATTTGGGTGATGACAACATTAACCTGCACAAAGCTCTAAACTGGATTAACTCCTGCACAGAAGTTAGCTCAGTTAAAACCACTTAGATACCTCAACACTCCCTCTCCTATAGTCCATCCAGCCTGGAGAATACCCTAAAAGCTTTACCCAGCAGAGGTGGCAGCAAGCACAGTGTCCAGAATAGTTACAAAATGGACAGAGGATTTCTCAAGCAGGGTTAATGCGTTAATGTCAAAGCACCATTAGCAAAAGCCATCAACTCTGCACAGAAAGCAAAGTGAAGTACAAGCAGATGGGAGCAAGCACGGCAGGCCTGTAACACCATCCTGCTCTGGAGAAGCCATACAGCATGGGGCAGAGGGCAAGGGCTGACTAGGAAAAAAAGTGTTTCACAGAAACTTTTGAGAACAATTGGGCAGTGTTGCCTCTGCATCAGCTTCTTCTAAGTGAAGATCTTTAATATATTGGCCAAAGATGCAAACAAAAACATAAAAAATAAACCTGAAGTCCTTTGTCATGTTAGCTGCCTGGGTTCCTTGCCCGTACTGCATATACTGTCCCAGATCTCCCATAATCTGCTCAGCAAACTCCCCCTTCCATACCACCGCAAAGACTTCTTCCAGCTGAGTTGAGCTTCTTTGCAGTGACCAATCCAGAGCTGAACATCTGCACTTTGGCAAGCCCAGGATATGACAAATCCGAGCCAATAATGTATAGTATTAAAACCAGTACGAGCTCCTAGCCAAAACTAGTGGAATTTACCTGTACACTAATTGGAATTTCTTTGGATGCAACCTATCACCAGTAACTCCCCTCTGCACACAGCAGTAAATCCATATAGGTGTTCTCTTTTTCTCATAAATACTCTGCCTCAGTATATGTAAAGCTGTGAATATTTGAAGTTAATAGCTTTTGACTTAAATCCATAGGCAGTACAGGATCAATTTCCTAATTACATATATAAAAGTCTGTTTCCCCTCACCAGAAGAAAAAAAAATAATGATAATGAGCTGAGTACAGCCATAATAACGCACAGACATTTATTTATTATGAAGTCAAGACACTCGAACAGAGAGGTTTGCAGCAAGATTTTTTGTAAAGTATGAACTCCAGTTCCCTTCACTTCAGTCTTTCTGCCACAGTTAACAATTATTACACTTAAAGTCAAAGCTGCTCTGAAGGAGAACAAGAGCTGAAACTGCCAGAACAGAGGCTTAGATATCCAGTTAATAATTTAGTAGCAGCAACCTATGAGGATTCACACTCCTCTTTTTCCCCACAGAAACGTCGTCTTCTTCATGAAGGAATTTCTTTGCTAGAGAAGAAAGTGGACAGTACTATCTGCAAGGAAATGCCTGTTCCAAGCTCCAAGAATTAATCTGGATAACTTGCAGAGATTTCTTTAAATGAATGGTAGTAACAGTTTTTATGAATATTAAATCTTCTATACAGAAGTGTTCTGCCATGTTGCAGCATTTTATCTGATTTGAAAATAACCTAGTTCTTGCCCTTGTGAAAGCCTAGCAAGAGATCCAACTAAAACATGCAAATGAAAAGAAAAAAGTATAATTAAGCTCTTTGCAATCTAAATTTTAAGTTTAGATAGAACAAGATTGAAAGTGAGTAAAGTATATCCAAAACTTAATGACAAATTTTGGGCTGCTGAAAAGAGCCCATTCTTTTCTTGTTATAAAAGAGTGTTTGTTCACGTGCGTGATTATTTTCTGTTAAATATTCCTCTTTTTCAGACTTTAGAGCTGCCAGTGCAGGTAAATAGGATGATTACTTCTGTTTCTCCTTAAGAGAGTCATCCAAATCAAACAATATTTTTGCAGAGCATCATCAAATATGATATACTCATCAACTATGTTACATAAATAGAAATTTCCAACTTCAGACTGTTAAAATATATTCAAAAGTAATAAAGGTGGTGCAAATGAAAATCAGCTGGGAAAAAAAAAGTTCTATGCTTTGACTCATCTCCTTAGCCAGGCAAGGCAAGACACTTATCAAAGTTCTATTCATCAACTCTCCAGATTAAAAATACACCTTTCTGTTAAATTTAAATGCTCCTATGGTCTTCTATATATTTTTTTGCTGTGTACCGGAGAGAAAATTGAGAAAGTTTTATTTCACTGAGATCCAAATTCATCTCACTAACTGCAGGAATTTCTCTGGGGTGCCTAATTAGAAGCCCCATCAACAAAGGTTGCCTATATAAGTCAATGCGGAGAGACAGCTTTAAAGGATAATTCAGTGTTGCTACTCTAAAATTGCCTCTTCTCATGGGCTACAGAACAGGGCTCCTAATCTCAGCTGGGTATTACAATTAGTTGAAATGAATTCTGGCCCCAGTCCCTAGGGTTCTTTCAATAAAAGACTTTTCCTTTTTTCTCTTCATTCTCAAAAAACATTTCTATTCACAAACCCAAGAAACACATAGGACAGACACTCCTGTCTTTCATTTGGCCCTGCAGGCTTCTGTGAAAAATACCATTCTCACTGGTGCTGTGGCTTCAGAGTCATAACCATTGCCACTGTCTTAGAATGTGTTCAACAGTCCTCGTAGACATTTCTAACTAGCTTTCTTGAATTTCAAATTCACCCCATTTCTAAATCACAGCAATCCTCAGGAAGGATCTTCAACAGTCTAAGGTGGAATGAATTGAAGAATGACATGGCTCCCCACTGGAAACCTGTGATGTTTTTGAACGCAGATAGAAAAAGTAAAACAAAGCCCACAGTAACTCTCTGCATCCACGACCCGGGAATCAGTCCACCCTGGAGTCCTGAGGACATCCAGGATACACAGCTCTCACAAACGTACTCTGCTCCATAAGTAACCTTCTTGTGAATTTGACACGGGAAGAACACAGAACCATGCAAGAGAAAAAATTCTCAGATCCATGTATTCATATAACAACTTCTCAGGATACGCTTTACCACAGGCAAGGGACACAGCCTTGCAGAACCCCATTCCAAGCTCCATGAATTCAGCCAAGTTCAGTATTCTTTCAATAAACCAGGTAAAAAAAAAAATCCAGGCTAGTGACACGTCAACCAAGTAAGATTCATGTAGGAATGCTAAATGAGAATCTTCAGCTGTCTAGCCCTTGGAATGGGGGTGGGGAAGAGACACAACTGTATTTCCCCATGCTGCTTTCCTTGAGAGACTATTTTTTTTCCCGAAAAGATATCTTACTAAGGAAAAAACAATGATTTCTCATCCTTTCATACTGCTCTACATGATATATGAAAAACTAGAATCAAGAATGTGGTTTACCATGGTTTTAGTCAAAATTCATGTCTGCCTACCCTGGAAAGGCTGCAGTGACTGAAAAAATCTATGAAATTATGATGTGAGAAAAAAAAAAACAGAAAACAGAAAACACTAAGGAAATAGAGATTGTGTTGTCTAGAGTCCTTCAGCCAAGATTTTCAAGAATGACTAATGATTTTGGCTGTTACAATGTCTGAATCGCCTTTGTGGGGATTCATGTCCAGAAAGTGCTGAGTATCTTTCCTCTGAAAATCAAGCCTCTTAAAACTGTATATAGCTCGGAAACCAAAAAAGGAGGCATGGAAAACTTTCTTTAAATTTAGAATATTTTTTTAAACACCCACTTAACTGCAATGCCCAAAAACACACTTGGAAAAAATAATGTCCTTGTTAAGGGACCAGATTATCTGCTATACAGTTACAGTATTGCAATATATACCCCTAAGATATCCAAACAGCTCATGAGGAAAACTAGGGATGCTAATGTATTATCTGAGACATGTAGAGTTTAAAAATAGGGAAAAATAATGCCTCCAGACATTTTTTCTTTGCTATACTGAGACTAATACTTTATTAGTATTTTATACATTTACTAGACATTGAATTTACCACATTAGTGATTAGCCAAAATCTAAACTATTTCAAAAGAGTGTTTTTGCAGAAATTAGTGGATTTTCTTCCTAATGCAGGCACTCTCCTGCAGTTATATATACTTTGAAAACATACATGAAGCCTGCAGAAACTGAGATTATCAGGCCAAATGGGACTACACAAATTACTTCAACGAAGCACATGCTTGTCGATCTTTAGAGGATTAGGACCTTACCCATGTAGCATGACCTTCACTTATATTCAAACATTCAGTTTTCCTAATATCTGAACATTTACTACAATCCACTTGAAAATACACCACAGCACACAGAGTTATGCTACAGGATACCATTACTTAGTTTCCAAGTTCCCCGGGAATTTACAAATTCCCAGCAAATTACGAGACACAAACAGCTGCACACAGGATTAAATTCCCCACTTCCAGCAGTTCTGCAAAAGTTTTGCATGATATATGTTCATTACATAAAGCTAAGTGCCCACCAATCAAACTGCTATGAATGCCCCCAAACTGGTTATCTCGTTAGAAGATAAAGTGTGCTGTTTATATAACTTATTAAAAATTGCACCCTTGCATTCCTTTTTCAGATAAAAAGTGTGAGGGCACTGCTTTATCACTTTAACTATGTGTTTCTTTGAACATATTTGTGCTTTAAAGTAAACACCAATGCTAGTTTTTTACGACTACTAAAATCAAAACACATCTTTCCAAACTAATCTGTACAATGGCTGGGAAGAGCCTTTGATTCAGTACCGTAATTATAAACAGGCACTTAAGTCAGACATACTAAAAGAGCATCAGTCATTTAAAATCAAATTAACAGTTTGATTAATCAAACACCAGACTCTCAAGTCAGATAACATACCTGATGGCTTTGTTCAGTTACCAAAGAAGGTTTCCACTTTAAGCACCACAGATTTCATCAGCAAAGCAAAATTTACTCAAGCAGAAAATTTTGATTTCCTTTAAATGTGCTCTATAGTATTACTAGGAAAATTCTCACGACAAGCCAAATTCTGCTTGACTTTCATGTGGTCACACAGCAGGAATTGAGAGATTTTACAGATATATTTCCTGTCTCTTTGAGGCCCACTTTTCAGGCAGAAAAGTGCAGTGGGATTCAGAAGGATGTACATTAATAGAATCAGGTCATGCTTATGAGGTATATCAAAGTGGTAGAAAAAGAGTTTATTGACTTATTTCTGAAAGGTAGTGATTATTTACTGAAATAAGTATGAGAGGCCAGCACATAGCATATGATAAATTGCATGCATTTTCACACCTTAATTTCCTCCCCTCCATTAGAGTATTTTCTGTTCCTAGCGTATGACACAGTCTGAAAATCAATCTTCTCTATGAAAATTTGGAAGGACTCTGCATTAGAGACAATACAATTGCTGCCATGATGTTAAAAAAAAGACAAAATGGAAAAGGTCATCCTATGTCACTATTCCCCTAGAGTAACAAAATGCACAGATTGAAATATATCATGCTAAAATAGCCACACATCTGTAGAGCCATTATGGAAAACATCAGCCCTGTGCCACAAAGCAAGGTATTCCTCTGTGCTACCTGGATCAACCAAAATCAAGAAAATGTGACTGAGGACTGGTTTTCTGAAGTGAGGTAACTCATCATTGATCCACTGCAAGAACAACATGTGGCAGCATGCCTGGTAGGAGGTGACTCCATATATGTTGTACTTGATCTGTGAGAAAAATTATGTTAGTCAATACACAAAGAAGGCATACACTTCTATTGACCAGAAAGGTCTCAAACAAAAAGAGAGAGAAAGCCCTTTTTCTTCTGCAATATCCAAATGCTCCTGATATTGAATGGAGGCAATCAGGCAAAATTCTGCATGCTCCAGAATCAAAGTTTTCAATCCCTTGGCCTTCACAAATAGTTGAAAACTTTACTCATGAAAGTAAAGCTAGAGAGAGAGTTTCTCACTGTATCAGTTCATCCACTATGATTAGACACTGAAAGATTGCACCTACGACAGCCGCTCTGAGTTGTGAAGCAGCATCAAGAAGCAGATGTGTGTTTCTGGGGATAGGCTCATTTTCAGAAGAATGACTGTAAATGCATGTCCTTCGCAATGTCTGATCCAGAGCCCATTTCCAGCATGGCAAGGAAGGATAAAATGGAAGTATGCCAAGTATACCAACATAAAAACTCTAAAAAAAAAAAAATAGGGACCAATTCCAGATTAAACAGCAGTAAAGGAAAAACTTGAAGAAACAAAACCCACTACCTCATACACCAAAGATCTTTCTGTCATTCAGTATGCAGCCTACATAATATCTATGGATGTGTAACCAAAGAAAAATTAAAAATGCCTGTTGTAAATGGTGTTTTGAAAAACTGATAAATTCTTGGCTTCATTCCACCACTGTTTTTGATACTTGTTCATTTATGATTATGATTCAAACTTTAAATGCCTTTATGCTTTCAGCCTAAAATACATATTATTTGCTAGTCGCATTCTAAATGGCAGTTCTTTCAGGGAGGTTTCTGCCTATGGTGCCATTTGAAAGCCGAAGAATCTAATTCAACTTTGTGCATTTTAATGTTCAATGCTGCCCATTGATATGCTGTGACTACTGAATGTGAGAGACCTAAAGATGTGCAGAAAGTAATTGGAGAGTATTCCCCCCCTACATTACAAGAAAAAAAAAAACCCTAAAACTGTGTAAAAGAAAAAAGGGTCAAGAAAAAACCTTAGCCTACCACTTAAGTGTGTTAAGAGTCAAACAAGATCATGGGTCATAGGAAAGCTAAAGGCTTATGGTAAAAGCATTTCTCTTGCTTACATTGGCATAAGGACAAAAGGTTTCAAAGAAAACGTATATGTTTTTTGCCAATTTATTACAGAATTTCTGCTAAAATGAATTTCCAGCACAGGTCAAAATCCAATGATATATGAACCACAATGTCTTCTGAGGTTTGGATCAAGTATGCCCTGAAAATTATGGCTGCTTATCTAATCTCTGAAGCTTCCTTTCTTCCCTTTCCCTCCACAGTCTCGATCTCTCCCTTCACAGCCTCATCACAATTTACTACTACTCTTACCAGTCCTTCTCACTGTTTTTAAAATGTCATGTGTAAATCCCACCAAAGTCTTTTTTTCTTCTTCTAACCACAAATATTGGTGTGATGGCTGTTTCAGATACCAGATCTCAGGAAAAGAGAAGTGGTAGTGTTTTGCAACAGCAAGATTCAAATTCTGTATCTGGTGGACTGAGTTATTTCACATCCACAGATGTTTCCTCAGTCTAGTTCTGAATGAACTAGAATTCACCACCTCCATCTCACAACCCCACTGCAAAGATATAGCCTAGAGATCTATTGTATATACTGTATAGAAAAATTAACCTATGTATTTGCCCTACTGTGTAGGCAATTTAGACTTTAAATCTTTATTCAAACCCATTTCATCTGGAATTGATACAGTTCGATGTTGGTGCTCCTTAATGTGAGAAGTGACTTCTTTTTAAAGCAGATGCTTGATCTTCAGGCTAGATGGATCATCAGATAACAATAACTAATGATGGCTATGTATTGTTTCACCTTTAATCCTCATTGTTATTAATGGAGGATGAGTTTTCAAAACGGGGCACCTAGTAGCAGACAACAACCTGTTCACTTCATGTTTGAAATATCTGCCATACTGATCTAAGAACATTTTAGATCAAAGAAAAACAGATCAGGTACTTTTCTCTGGAAGAAGTAATTTTAACAAAACCCAAAGTTTTCATCAATTTTGAGCAAATCTTAGATGTGATAGTTTCTAATGAAAATTTTCTGTTCTATTTTTTTTATTTGCATTTTATTTCTACTTAATCACTTCATTTATTTTATACTTTTGCCTTAAAGTACTGATATGTAGCATGCTTCAATACTAACAAAATCACTTATGTATCAGGTTACAACCACTGAACATTTTAACAATGAAATTTGTCAGAATCCCCATCTCATGGAAAACTTCAAGTTTTGCTCCAAGTTAGAACAAAAAGAGAGGGCTTCAACACATATTATCCTGAACAACAGAAAAATTACATTTTCAACCAGCAGTACAATAGGTAATTTAGGAATCTAATTTTAATGGCCTTATATGAAAATAAAAGTACTTGAGATAGATATGGGCTTCATTTTCAGAAAAAAATGAGAAACACAAAATAATGATCAATGCTCAGGACTGAATTTTTTAACACTTGGATTCCTTCTTTTTCTTCTCTCTTTTTATACAAAAGAAAGGAAAAAAAAACAAAAACAAAAACAAAAACAAAACTTTCCCAACAGTATAGTCCCAGCTACAGAGTTACAGGCAGTGAGGAATCATTCTCTTCCACATCCTAATGGACATTTGGCTCTGTCACTGACACTCTATCAATCTTGGCACTCATATAGGAAATCTCAGTATAAGGCAAAATAGGGATAAACTAATCCCTTTAACCTTAGCATCTTGATCACACAAAGATTGAGATCAACGTATTTTGTCATTTTTGTTCCAGAATACCTTCCTGTGCAGATACAACATCCTGGAAAAACACAAGAAGACTGCATTGCAAACTAACAATTTTGCTCATAAACTAACAAATTTTATTCTAGAGCAGAATCCCTACATAGGATGCTATGCTGGAATAACTTAATAAAATAGCTTATTTTCCTATACATTGGTCAGTCAGTTTACCCAAATTCCATAGAGAAGGTCACTTTTAACTTGTGTCCAGGCAAACCGTTACCACACCAACACCAGCACGGCCACTAACAACGGTAGCACCTGACTCAGTTTTTAATCTCATATTTTGCCCAAAGTCTAAATTCACTTTAAAAAAAAAAAAGTAAATATTTATCACGTTTCCTAATTTTTCTAAATCATATTATCTTAAAATACAAGCATCTGAAATGAACAACAGAAAAAAGTTCAGACAATTGAGTAAATTAATGTCCCTCATTTCCTGTAGACAAGGATGACCCTCTTCAAGTCTGTTGAAGATTCAGGTAAAATTAATTCAAACTGAATTAGTTCAATCTCTTGCTCTCAAGCATCTGATCAATAAAACAGGTTTAAAAATATCAGAAAGAACTTCTCCCGAAGGCCATCTCAGCTGAAATCTACACTAAAACATTATTTGCTTTAATTTGACATATATAACATATATAAGTAATCTAGCACACTAGCATATCTATTCCTCACTATTCACAAGAATTTGTAGGGGTCTGGACCATTTCCTTCATAAATCTTAGGGGAAGAGAAGCCTTTCACAGTATGTCACTGTGATTCTAATTCCATTAACAACTTTATTTCAGCAGAAACTGTGGCCCTTCAGATAAGTGCCCCTGAGACTGCAGGATTTTTCTCCTCCCCTTTGCACTGGTTTTAAATACAAGCTCACATAACTGCACAGAATAATAGTGCTCTAGGAAGAAAAAAAAAAAAAACCCAAAAAAAACCCCAAACCTGTTATGAAAGTTGTAATCAGAAAAAATCCAGAAAAGGAGGAGAAATTGGATTATTTTAATAGCTTTCTCATATTGGTACTTGCTGTATCTTTAGCACAAACATTTATGGAAATTAAATCAAGACATTCTCAGACTTCTTGCTTCCTTTCTAACATTCTCTCTTTTTCTTTTCTCTACATACTGCAGAATAGATTTAGCTCTCTGTTCACTTTCCACCTTTAGATCACGCTCTCCGAAGGGCATTTGAAGGAGAACTGCACCTAATTTGGGCAGCTCAGCAACACTAAAATGCATGGGATAAGAAGCTCTTCCCACAGCAAATAAACCATGCCATACTACTCTTTATATTTTTAATTACAGCTGGTATTTCTCAGGCACTAATCAAAGGACAGCTGGTCATCTGCATGAGAAGTTACAGTTGTAATATTGTTTTAAACATCTGAAAGGTCAATACCAGTAAAAATATGTGCTCATAGTGAAATGTTCCCTTATTTAACATCAGCTGCACAACACATCTTGCTTCTGTCCAAATGCTATCCAGTCTAAAACTTGAGAATGGAAACAGGTTAGCTACTGGCTCGACAAGTACAATGGTATTCACCCTTTTCCACTTTTTCCTCACTGCAATGTGAATAGCCCTGGTTAAAGCAGCACTTAACCATGCTCTCTTGGAGTCAAATCTGAATTCACTTGACCCCTTCCAGGGCAGTTTTCCCTGACTGTGGGCTTGAGGAAGGCGACTTGACAGATAGTGTCAAATTCAGGCCTCTTCTCTTGCGTGCTCACCAAGAGACAATCACCCAGGGCCAAGCCTACTTTCCTGACAGCAGAGATTCAAGAAAGAGGGTGTATTATTTAAACAAAAGAATTAATTATGTATTCCGTTGCTAGCAAAATTCTGATTTACACTTTTACAGCCTTACATGAACATCTGTGATCTGGAAAGTGAAGGTGCATCTCAAGCAGACTGCATAACCTCTCAGAAAAACTGCCTGCTATCACCTCAGCCTAAAATATTGCTCACGTGTGACACAGCAACATCTAAAGACCCTAACTAAACTTGGGACTCCTTATGTTAGGTGCTTCAACTGTAAATGCTAGGGGATATTGCTACACAGAATGTAATATTAAAAAAAAAAAAAAAAAAAAAAAAAAAAG
>JAAGAY010006371.1:0-10195 GCA_011801015.1 Ardeotis arabs | reverse complement strand
TCAGGCACGATCTGCCCTTGGTGAAGCCGTGTTGGCTGTCACCAACCACCTCATTGTTCTCCATGTGCCTTAGCATGGTTTCCAGGAGAATCTGCTCCATGACCTTGCCAGGCACAGAGGTGAGGCTGACCGGCCTGTAGTTGCCCGGGTCCTCCTTATTCCCCTAATATAAAAGGCTTGAGGAGAAAACATGAGTCTGGTGGTGGATGGGGGCTGTGAGCAGGGAGGCAGGATGGGACCCCGGCGGCAGAGCCCCACGGACAGGATGACCTTGGTCAGGCTGTGTCTGGGCACAAAAGCAGGAGCTGGAGCATCCTATCACAGCACCTCAATGGGAAGGTGAAGGATGAGAACCCTTGTGTGCTTACCTGCCTGGGAGGACACCTCATACGGGCTGCTTGGCCCCTGTGGAGGGACTGACAAAGCAACTGCAAGGAGAACTCTCTGAGCAATTGGAGGCTTCACTTTTCTCAGCCCATCCTCTGGACTGCAAGGCTGAAGCGGAGTGAACAGAGAAGGGAGGTGGTTGGGATGCGGGTGCTGAGCTCCACTCTGCTGCCTGAGGATCCATCTCTGAGCCCTGTGCAGCTAACCTGAAGTGCAGGAACCATTTCAGGGGAAAAAACAGAAGTGTCTCTTCATTTCAGAGCACTTCGCAGCTTGCGGAAGTTTTGTGCTGCTTCCCCCGGACAAGGAAAGGCGTGCATGCAAACACAAGCCCTCACTTCCTCCGGTGTAAAGAATTTCCCTCTCCCAGGAAGGAAAGCAATGAAATTAAATCATCATCCTCCATGAAACACTAGAATGCCAAAAGCAGCCAAGATCCAACTCAAGAATAGACCATGGGGGTGTTAAGCAGTTTGGTGTTGCAGCGTGTGTGTGGCTGTACGTGCGGGAAGGCATGGCACGGTGGTTTTGTGTGTGAGTGGGTGCCCCTGGTAGCTGTGGGTGAGTGTTGGGCTCACTGTAAACCCAAGGTAAGGGACCACTCATCCCTTTAATGTGCCAAGAGGCTGGAAATCCAGAAATGCTGGAAGTTGGGCTATGAAGGTGCTGCTCACACAGCTGCTCTGCGCAGAAGCCTTGCAGGCTGAGCTGGATGCCTCTGTGCAGATGTTGCTCATCCCACTATACCAGTGCTCACCTGCCTCACAGATGTCCCTGCTTAATGAGCAGCTACTGTGTATTTTTTTTTTTTCCTCTTGTGCTGTGAGTCATCTCGGGTCTGAGTGGTTCAAAATATTCACAAACTGTGTAGCCCAGCACAAGTTGAAGGGTTTTGCTGTGCCATTGTGGCATTTGGAAGTTACGGTCCAGTCGTTGGCTGGGGGGTGGGTTTGGGAGTCTTTTAATGTCCCTCTTAAACCCTGGATGAAGCAGCAGGGTTGATGCATGGTATATTCCTTGCTTTTTCTCCAGCAAACTCCATCTTGGGGCTTTGGATGCTGCAGCCACAAGGTTCACCCACCATGATGGAAGATCCATGTGGGAGATGGTCTGAGAGCCCTCAAACTCATGGCACACAGGATGCTTCACTACCAACAGCTGGTCTTTTTCAGATGTGGGACTTTGGAAGCAAATGAGCATCCTACCTGTGACATCTCCACTGAGCCGTATTATTAGTTTTGGCGATTGAATAGAAACCCGTTTGCAGGTGACAATACTGTAAAAATAAGCAGGTACCAGAGCCGACATCGTGAAAATAAGGCAGGGGAACAGAGCTCAGGCAGCATACATAATCCGTGGGGAAATAAGTGTGTGAATAATGAATGTGCACTGGAAAAATAAAATACATTATTGTGGTAAAGATAAGTCTATTAAAGTCTAGCTGCAGGCCTGTGCTGGGATGCATGACAGATTATGGGGTTCTCTGCCTCCGGGTGCAGCGCTCTGCTTGGCCGTGCGCCCCTACCTGAGCATCCACCCAGCGTGGGCTCACCAGACACCCTTGACCCACCTGGGACAGATGCCTCCGACCTTCCTGGCCCTTCTTCCTGCTCTCTGTAAGTGCCCTGCAATGGCTCATAGCTGAGTTAAGGGAATGGCCCACCGGGATGGGAGTTGGGTGCAATCAGGAGTGCTGGACCCCAGACCCTCTCCCCCACTGCTGCAGGGCTCGGTCCCTGGGCACAGGTGGGATTTCTATTTAATCTACCCATGCTCAAACTCCCAGCATGGGGACAGTGTTGCACCAGGGTTGCTTTGGAAGGGGAAAAGCTTTCTGCTTCCCAAATCCAGAGTCACCGCTCAGCTCAGCTACAGGAGGCGATGGGACTGCCAAAACTCAGTCATCACCCAGTCATCTCCACCAGACAATCCCCCTTTTTTTATATCTCCTAGTGCCACCTGTTGCACCTTCATCCAGAGCTGAGCTGCCCTGAGATGCCTGGAGTGCAGTGAGGGCTTAAGGGTCTTGGGCAGGGCAGGGCAGGGCCGGGGGGGGGGGCTCCATCCCTTCATCACCTTTCTCTGCACACACTTGGGCAGGGAGGCCCTGGGATGGATGCTCATGACCTGTGGGATGCCCACAGCCATCTCCTGTGCTGCCTTGTGTCAAGCCCTTCTTGCAGACACCCCAGTATGACAAATTTTTCCTGCCCCAGCAGCCCCACAGGTGCTGGCAAGGGGGAGGACATATCCATCTGTCCCTGCCCAAATGTGAGCATCACTTTTGCTGCTCTGAAGGATGAAGGCAACCCCTCACTCACCATCTGGGCTCTCACTGAGCTCCAAAACCACCCAAGCTGAGCAGGTGGGGTGACCTGGGTAGCAAAAGCTGTATCTCAGCTCCATCAACCCCAAAGCAATGGCAGCTGAGGGCATGGTGTGCCTGGACCTTGTGGGTGGTGCGTGCTGGCAGGGCTGGCTTCACACCTCAGGGTTGGGTCAGCAGCTGGCTTGGTCCTGCAGCGAGCTGAGCCCAGCTTTGCAGCCCAGACTGGCTGCCCTAATTTAAAAACACCCAAATTAACTGGTGTGTTGCTTTTCCAGCTCTGAGAAGAGCCTGTGTCATTCTGCGCTGACCTGAAACAATTTGTCAGTGGTCAGTTCAGCCATGGCAGAGGATGGTGTCTGCTTCCATTAGGGCTTTCCCTTCTGATCTGAGCTTGGTTTCCCTGTTTCTTTTCCCAAAGAAAACAGGTTTTTGTTCATGATTCTCCTTCAGCGGGAAGAAATTTCCAAAGGAGCAGTCATTTTGAATCAAAATATTTCCCTTCTGAATGAGGCGGTGCAGTTTGGGGAGAACTTGCCTGTTTTTTGAACTCCTGGGTGCAACTTGGGTGAAGCTGGGTGTGGGGCCACCCCTGCGTGGGACCCTGGGGCAGCCGGTGGCTCTGGGCTTTGAGGAAGGTGTGTTTCTCTGGCTTGATACTCAAAGCGCAAGAACTGATGTTTTTTCAAATGCAAACACTTTCTGTAGCCAGTGGAGACCTGAGGATCCATCATCTCACCTTGTCCAAACCCAGGCAGGATGCCAGCACTGAAACCAATGCAAGGGGCACCCAAACCTGGAGCTTTGTAGTCACTTTGGTCTTGGAAAACTATTTCAGGTCTTGGTTCATACTGATGCCCTGGTGAACTTGGCCCCCTCATTAGCCTCACTGCTCCATCACCATGGTCATGGCTTCAGGAGGGATGAGGGGCAGCACTGACCACCAAAGCTCCCCAGGTTGATTTTTCACCATGTGCATGAGCTGGTGATGAGCATGTGCTGGCTGGCAAGGGAAGTTCTGCTTTTGTAGGCATTGCCTGAAAATGAGGGGATAAAAAAAAAGCAACCCAGGGTGATGGGGGAACAAGTATGAATTATACATGGAGAACTTCACAGGAAAGACACGAAGTGTAAGGATTTACTGGGGGGACTGGAAAGGTGCCCTTGATACCTTCAGCTTTGAAGATGGGATTGGAGACTTGAAGGTTTGTAGATGGGTTCAGTTTGCTTTGGCTCTTTTTTTTTTTAATCCATAGGGGTTTCTTCTTCTTTCAGTAGGATATTTTTAACCTGGGTTCTTTTTTTCCTAAAAGGTGGCAGTTGGAACCTTCTCTTTTTTCTTTAAATCCTTTTGGAGGAAGATGTCAGGAAGGTGATGCCTGCGGCAGGGGCAGCTCTGGCGTGAAGGATGCTGCTGGGATGGGTGGGTGTTTCTGTAGTTCCTGAAGAGCCCATCAATGAAAAACTGGGCAACTGGGCTCAAAGGCCGGATGCAGGAAGGTAAGGAGAGATTTCCAAATGGAAAACCCCATCCGTCTGTCCCCGCCTACGGAGCTGTTATCTAACCATGGATTTCCACTTCCATTTCCTCCTCCCCAGCCTGTAGTTTAAAAAAAAATGCCTAAATCTGAATGCCTAAAACCCAGAGAAGTGGCTTTGGGGTCTTTTTTCCCTACACTTTTGTCTGGAGCCGTGACAGCTCGGGCTATTGCTGTGCGTTCATCACAGTGAACGGGGCAGCCGGAGTCAGGAGGCTCTTTGTGTTCCCAGCAGAGGCTCAGTGCTGGGCTTTAGTGGGGAGACTGGGAGGACCACGGCCCTGGTGCTCCAGCAAAGGGCTGCACCTAAGCGGGTTTGCTGCAATCGATAAATTCCCACAAGTGTGCATCGAGGAGCAGCCGAAAGCAGCTCGCAGAAATCCTGGCCCTGCCTCGGCTGCTGGTGCCGCTGCTCAGGAAGGGGGAGATGCTGCGGAGCGCGCGTCTGCTTTGATGATGAAAGGCAGGAATAGAGAAATTTCTGCTGTCATGGGAAAGGGACATCTTTCAAGCTAGGCTGCTCACCCCCACAAAAGCACTGTGTCCCCATCTCCGTATGTGATTCCCAGCCTCCTCCGGACAAACACTGATCCCCCTGTCCATCCAGCTGCTCTCCCTGGGAACGGGGCTGGTGAGCAGGGCACAGAGCAACGCTGAGCTGAGGTGAGATCCCAGTCTGATCCTGGGGCTGTCGCTGTCCCTGCAGCATTTCGTGTTGGGAAAGAGCGTGATTATTGCTCTATTGAAAGAGAAAGATGTGCTTTGGGGTGGTCAGTAACCTTCAGCAAAGGGCAAGATAGCCCTTCTCAGCATGTCAGCACTGCTGGGCATCCTTTCCTCGCTCAGATCTGTATGGAAGTACCTCAGGGATGTAATTTTAAAGCAGCCTGGGGCATCGCAGCCGATCGCAGCACTGGGTGCTGATGCCATGCAGGGGGAAGCCCAGGTTTGCTCCGTCCCAGGGTGATGCTCGTGGTCTCGATGGCAGCTTGCCCTGCTCCTCTGTGAGGTGGAGTCCTCCGGGAAAGGCACTGGGAAGGTTTCTGCAGTGGCAAGGAAACACCAGCCCCAGTTTGGTGGTTGAAGGAGTTTGATGCACATTATGGAATTTGGGGAATTGCAGAGAGAGAGGTTGGAGGAGGAAACGACAGCTGGGAATATTGGGGGTAAAACAACATCAATAACAAAAAGAGAGCAAGAAGGAAATCAGCCAGGGCTGCCCGTTAGCTCAGTAATTTAACATTCACTTTGAAAACCTATTCCCCTTCAGGGGAAACACGTGCCTACCCAGCCGGCAGCCGACCCCGGCGCGCTGCTTCGTGAGAAGCAGTGTCGTGGTCCTGGAGGAGATGTTTGGGCAGGGATGGAAGGGATTCCAAGAGCTGCCTCTGTGTTTACAGCAAAGCAGGGTTTTGCAGTGCCGAATCACTCGGGGAGAAGATGTGGGCCAGCAATTCCCGCTGCTGCAGCCCCATTGCACCTTGACAAATGGAGTGCGTGTCTGCGGGCTGCCTGGGGGTTTGTGCTGGGAGCGCGGGCAGGGTTTTGGCTTGGGGTGGTCAGGGGGAAGGTGCTGCAGCGAGTCCCCAGGTGAGGACCGACCTCAGTGCAGGAATCCAGGCACATCTCCCTGGGAAGAGCTTCAAAGGCTCTCCCTCATTAAATACTTCTCCTCCTTGAAGCCTCCACTTTGCATTTTCATTTTTCAAACACCTCATAATCACACTAATTAATACATTCTGGGATAATGCTTCCTGACTTCCATCAAATTTAAATCAGCATTTATTAGCATATGGCCATGTCTCTGTTGTTTGTTAAAGTCCGGCATAACCTTGCACTGCATTACAAAGCCAGGAGCTATTTCAGAAACGAGCTGGAGAGCAGCGAGCTGCGATCGGGATGCCCGCCTTTATTTTCCTCCTGGATCATTAGGACGCGTCTGGGTACCACAGCAGCATCTCCCTAGCACTGTGCCCACAGTGAAATTCAGCTCCAGCCAGCCAGTTTGCAGTCTGTATTTGCCTCCCAGGCATTTAGGCAAATCCTGAAATGACAGCGGTGAGGCCAGCATGGTCTTGTGCATCTGGTTGACCCCACCAGCTCTCCCTGGGGATGCTTTGTGTTGTCTCCCCAGTGTGAGTGGGTGATGGTGTTGTCCCACCCAGGTGCCAGGTTCAGGCTACCCTTCCCCAGACGCTTCCTTCGCCCTGGAAGAAGTTCTTTCTCCTCCTCTCTTCTTCCTTTCCTTTCCCTTGTACCAGCATGAGTGATGGAGCAAGCTGGGTATGGGATGGGCACTCAGGTGGCTTTTATTCCCCAAGCCCATCTATTGGAGCGGAGAAGAAAGCAGCACAGACACCCTCTCACCTTGTCCCTGTGAAGGCCCAGGGAGAAGAAGGGTCTCTGGAGGGGGCAGGACAGGCTCTGCCCTGGGGATGGGGTTCCGCATGCGAGTCCATCGACTGTGGGATGTGAGGCTGCATCCTGCTCCTTCGCCCACCATCTCTTGCAGGGGGAATGTAGATGTTTAATCCATTTGACAGCCAGATTTCTGTGGCCGGGAGGCGAGAAAGGTTGGAGGCTTTACGACACAAATCACTCAAGATTTTGGCCTTTAAGTTTGGGATCAAAAGCCCCCCTGCCCTGTCTGCTCCCTCCCGTCCTCAGCAAGCACAGACGAGGTGCAACGGGGGTAACTGAAGAGGCTTCAGGATCTTTTTCGCACATTTACTCGTGTCCCCTGGGGAAATTCCCACTGCAGAGCAAAGCCAGCCCTCCCTCCCCTCCCCGCGCTCTCTCTTTCCTGCTCCCAGCCATGGCCGTCGCCGCAGCCGCCGTGATCGATTCTTGGTGTCAGCGCCGGCCCCCGTGCGCTGGGGCAGGTCAGGCATCCACGCCCCCAGCGCTGGCCGGGGTGCGGAGTAAAAGTCAACCAGATAACCATCACAGCCATTAATCATAATTAGAGGTGCCAAGGCGAGTCAGAGCAAATACGCCCGATCTCATCTTGGCTGTCGAATTGAGGGCCCACGGGGCTGAGCCCCTCCGTGCCCCAAGTTGGGCTGGGGCTGGGGGGATGTGATGTAGTGATGTAGTCCCCTGGGAAGGGGCAGGGAAGCTGGAAATTAATGGGGAGGAGGTGTGAAGTCTTTTCTTGTTAAAATAGAAAAAAAAAAATGATAACACATATATTCAAGCCGTGCCCTTGCTGGGACGGCCGCTCTCTCTCTCCCCCTTTCTCTCCCAACAGCAGCTCCAGGACCACCACCTCCCTTCACAACCTGATGTAGAAACCCCTGAAGGGGCCAGAAAACAGCACAGGTTAGAGCATCGCACCAAGATTAACACCATCACTATTATTTTCCAAGCAATGGTTGCTTGTATGGAAAAATCTGAGAGACTTTTGCCTCCGGCTAACTCATTCCCCCATCGCTGCACTTCTCCTGAAAAATGTTCCCAAAATATTTGTGAGGCTTTTTTCCAGCTGTCTGGCCGGTTAGAAGGGCAAAAAATGATCAAACTCCGCTGGCTGCTGGGTGCAGGAGTGCTCTGCTGCTGCTTTGGCTGTATCAGCTTGGAAAATGTATCCTTCAATCAGTTTAAGCCCCTAGGCTTGATGTAATTTTACCGCTGCTTTCTCTCTAAGGTGCTTTTATGGCTGCTATCTCTGAGTATTTACAGACGGGGAGAGCAGCAAAGTGAGAAGAGACTTTGCTCGGTTTGTCCCTGACCCGGGCGGCAGCGTGAGGGTTGGCAGACGGGGCCTTTCCCCTCATGATTCGAAGGGACCCTCGGTGGGACGTGCCCTGCTCAGTGTCACAGATAAGAAGCCTGTCCTAACACCAGCAAAACCTCCAGCCTCGGCAGGAACCAAGGCATTTGCTGGTCCTTAAATCCTCCCTTCCTGGATCTTCCTTTGGGGCGGGAATTACATTTGCTGTGGGTGCAGCATCTCGGAAGGATGTTCTCTGATCTCCACTACCCCTTCTGTCCCTCTGCTCCCCTCTTTAAGGTCCAGCATCAGGTTCCTGGGGGGAAAAACATACTGGAGGTGAGGGAAACTGCAAACTGGGCTGAGATGCTTTACAAGGAGACGTGTGCCCACTGCGATCACCACATGCTGCTGCCCCATGAAAGCCGCAGAGCTGACGGCTTTCTGATGGCAGTTTATAACCGAGCTACATTTTTGCCTCCATCTCTGTTCATAAAAAATTATTCTTGGACGTGTCTCTGAAGCTTATGCTGTCATCAGCGCTACATTACATTTTTAAATAAACCAATCAATAAATCAAGTGCAGAATAAGCGACAGAGCTAGGCGTATGCTTAATCTGGAGTCAGCGAGACAAAAGGACCTGCTTAAAGTTAAGCATGCGCTTAACTGCTCATCGGGGTGGGCCAAGTTTGCCAAATCCAGCCCCGCAGAGAGCTTTTTAAATATGGCTAATTGCAGATTGTGTGTAATGGGCAAGTTCTTGCCTCCGAAACAACCAACAATTAATTATTAGGACCATTTGTTAGCAGCAGCATAACAGTGCCAATGGTGCTCTGTGGCGGTGCGTGCTCCGGCTGTATCGGAAAGGCCGGTGGTGTTTTGCTCACTGTATGTAATAACAGGTCTGTGTTTCAGACACCTCGTTTACAGCCAGGCTGAGCCATCTCCCATGGGGTGTGGTGTGCAGGGACCCACGCAGCAGCCAGAAGCCCACGGGGGACCGGAGCAGGGTGGGTGGAAGCGATGGGACACCTCGCCGTGAGCATTGCTGGCCTGTGGCTCTCCTTCCTTACCCTGCACCCTGCTAACGAGGTGGTTTCTGCACTGTTTCTGCTTACCTGCTGCTTCTCTCCAAGTGCAGTTCATGCATGGAGGGGATCACTGCTGTCCCCGCTCTGCGTGCACCCCGGCAGACGCAGCGTGATCCTCCTCCATTCCTGAACTGACCAGGTCAGTAACGGCAGCAGCATCCCACGTCTGAGGGCAGTGTCCCGGCGTTGGCTGGGGGTGCTGAGGCAGGAAGGATGAAGCAGAGCCAAAGCATCCCATGTGAGGCTGCACTGACAGCCCCAGCCTTGGCTCCTGGGGACCAGCATCCCCACTTGCTTTTAACCTGAACCAGCTCATCCCGGAGCCAAGGGCCTTGAGCTCCATCCAGCTTCTCTTTCTTTTGGTGAAACCCATCCCAAACCCACACTCATGCTCACACAAGACTCTAAATGCCCTTTATAACCTACTGTGTATCCCACCCTGCGGGTAACTGAAGTTCATTTACCCACACAGTCCCAGAACTACCATGACCTTCTCCAGAGCCTGCCATGGGTTTTGGCATGCGGCAGAAAGTCTTCCTCTTCCAGGTATTTTACAATAGCCCTGTATGGATTGAAATGCTCCAGATTCGGGTGGCAGAGGTAGGAAATGACCCCAGAGAGCAGCAGAAAACTTGTCCTGTGATTTTGTAGGTCTCCTTTAATCCATCCCTGAAAGGCACAAGGGATGCCTACCAAACTGATGTTTTCTGCCAGGTGGGACATGGTGAGCAGCACCACATGTACAAACCCATCTGTCCATCCCTCCATCCATCTCTCCATCCCTTGCATCGCTGTCCGTTTGGCCTGTGCTGAAGCAGGGCCGCTTCATGCCTTGACCGTTCAGAAGAAGGAATGGTTGTTAATGCAGTAAATGAAATTCATTAATCAAGTCGGAGAGAAAAACCTGAAGGGAAGAGCGTTCATTCATACACTTACTGACAGACCTAATGGTGCTTTTGTGTGCCTGCATCTTCATTTTTGTCTCGCCTTGCAGACACGCACGCAGAAATTTCAGGACTTGGAAATTCCAGCAAAAGAAAGACAAAAATCCCCCATCGCCACCTCCCCCCACATCCTCCAACCTGGGAGGCCAAGAGGGTAGTGGGAGGCTGAGGAGGGGGTGGGAGGCTGAGGGGGTAG
>JAAGAY010006363.1:34569-46742 GCA_011801015.1 Ardeotis arabs | reverse complement strand
GGGGGAGGCGCAAGCCCTGTGGGCCTTGTGGCCCTCACCCTCTGGCCTCCCGCTGGGCGGCCGACTGGGCCCAACTCGGCCTGGCCCGGCTGCAAGAAGTGGAGAGGAGATGAGAAGTGAATAAGATGTAAAAAGGATCCTGGGAGGTGTCTGCCAGCCTGTTGTGAAGAATTTTTCTTGTGAGAAGAACAGCTGCAGACGCCAAGGTCAGTGAAGCAGGAGGCGGAGGAGTAATGTGGCTGCTGGCCAAGATTCCCCTGCAGCCTGTGGTGATGACCACGACGAGGCAGGCTGTCCCTCTGCAGCCCATGGAAGTCCACGGAGGGGCAGAGATCCACCTGCAGCCGGTGGAGGATGCCATGTCGGGGCAGGTGGATGCCTGAAGGAGGCTGTGGCCCATGGAGGGCCCGCTGGGGCAGCCGTTCTGGAGAGACCGCACACCATGGAAGAGATGACCCACACTGCAGCAGTTTCACGAAGGACTGTAGCCCGTGGGAGGGACCCCACACTGGATCAGGGGAGGAATGTGAGGAGTTCTTCCCCCAATGATGAAGCAGCGGTGTAAAACAAAGAGTGACGAACTGACCGCAACCCCCATTCCCTCTTCCCCCCTGTGCCATTCAGGGTGGGGGGAAGGTGGTAGAGATAATGTTAAGCCTGGGAAGAGGGAGGGGTGGGGGGAGGTTATCTTGTTCTCTGTCTCATTCTTCTGCTAGTTTTAGAAATAAATGAATAATTTTCCCCAAGTCGAGTCTGTTTTGCCCGTAACAGTAACTTTAGGGATTTCTCCCCATCCTTATCTCAAACCTCAAGCCATTTTTCTTATATTATCTCCCCCTATTCTATCAGAGGGTGGGGGGAGTGAGAGAGAGACTGCATAGTTTGGTCCCGATCGGAGCTGAATTATGACATATATTTATACAAGTATGCTCGTATAAACTATATACGTTTTATGTATTTCTAAAATGCAGGGTTTTAAGGAAGGTTAACCCAGTGTCCTCCTGTTTACTTTCTTTCAAAGTGTTCTTACATAGCAGCTGTACTTTAATATTGTCTTGTAACTATTAAACTGTAGAGTGAGCATATAGAGGCAGTATTTTCTCTAGTGGTGGGGGCAAATTATTTTGTGTGAAGTTCTCTCCCTTGGGGTACTGTCAGAAAGCAGATACAGACTTCCCTGGAGCTAGCATCTCAGCTAGAACAGTAGATCTATAAACTGCTTACCTGGACTCTGTTTTGAATATATGCTTTAAGCCTGGGCAAACCACTTATTGTCTCTGTTTTTCTCTGAAATGCATGTAGTACTTATATACCTTACAGAGGTTTTTATGTTCAATTTGCATTTTTTACAGTATTTAGCATCCTTAAATGAAGGTTTATTTATAAACACAAAAATTACCTTTGACTGCAGTGAGTAACTGAATACAGTCTTACCTCTTTCTCAGAGAAGACCACCATTTTAAAAAGTCTGAATCATACATTTCATTACTTGTTAGTTTTTTTATCATGCATGGCTTGTGAGATTCAGAGGCCTCTAAGTGAGTTACAGCTGAGAAATTCTAATTTTCGTAATAAACAGAATTTACTGGTAACAATATGGAAGCTGCTTTGGGTTTCTTTGTTAAAAACAATTGAGATTAAAATTTAAAAAAAGACAGATTTTGACTAAGTTCACATACAAACATACTTCTTATGCCTGGTTTTCCTCCTTGACATAAAAGGAAAGTTTTCTACTGGGGAAAGAATGTAGAACTTTTATAAATATGTACTACTGCTGGTTTCTTAACAGCAACTGACATAATACAAATTAAAATATTTGAAGATTTTTTCCTATTATAATTTGATAGTAGGCTAATAAAAAGTCCTACCACCACAGGCTCTATGCAAACTATTTCTGTTTCTATAAATCACTTAACAAGCTGTCGTAGAAACTTTTAAGACAAAAGTTGCCCACTGAGAGGAGACTGAGACACAAAGCTTCTATCTGGAAGGCATATACTGTTTAACTGTTCTCGAGTCTGTATCTATGTTTTCCAAAGCAGAGTGAGAAACACTCTAACTGCAAAGTTCAGAAATCTAATCTGATTTGAATCATATCTCTTTCTGCACAGTCTGTACATCCTAAAGATGATTCACCATTTTTGTATCAATCAGACACATTTTCTGAGAAAGCCTGTTGCTATTGTAAGTTTCTACTCTGTTCTTGCTTTAACTGAGATACTCTGTATTTCACTGATGATTTAATGCACCCCAAAGCATCCTCCTAAAAAGAGGAAGTATTGTGAATTTTTAGGGTTTTTTTCTTTCACGATAGAAGGTACCTTGTTCAAACACTAACACCACTTACTTTCCTTAAGGGAGGTGACTTCCAACATAGAAAGGGAATAGCAAAGGTAAGCAATGAAGGTATTAAGAAACTATTTATTATCACCTTAGCTTCTTATTTCTAAACAGCTGTATATTTAGCTGTTAAACCTTTGTAAGCATTGAGCTACTATGTATAAGGAGGAGGAAAGAAACTGATAGGTGTTACCCATCAGTGAGATGTAAGAAAGAAAATAGTGTCATAGCAAAAACCTTCATCTTTAGTGACTACATTATTCAGTCCACCGACCTATTAATTTAATAGTAATCATAAACTTTCATTGTAGAGATTTATTTCATTCTAATCTGGTTTAGAAAACTACATTTTAGGTTTTAGTGATACATTTGTTTGTTGCTAATTTTCATAAAAGTCAAAAAAGTACATGGAAACCATTTATATCATGATTAACTGTATATGTAACTAACTCCAGTAATTAGGGAAATTAAGCTAAGGTGTTTTTAAAGCCACTTCACTGCATTTAGTTGAAGCCTTTCTACCTGGACTTGTGCAAAACATTTGACACTGTCACACACAACATCCTTGTCTCTAAACTGGAGAGACATGGATTTGACAGATGGACCACTGGGTGAACAAGGAATTGGTTGGATGGTTGCACTCAAAAGAGTTGTGGTCAACGGCTTGATGTCCACGTGGAGATGACTGATTAGTGGAGTTCCTCAGGGGCCAGTACTGGGACTGTCGCTGTTTAACATTTTTGCAGTGATGTGAACAGTGGGATTGAGTGCACCCTCGGCAAGTTTGCTGACAACATCAAGCTGTGTGGTGCAGTCGACATGCTGGAGGGAAAGGATGTCATCCAGAGGGACCTTGACAGGCTGGAGAAGTGGGCCCATGCAAACCTTATGTAGTTCAGAAAAGCCAAGTGCCAGGTCCTGCACATGGGTCAGGCCAGTCCCAAGCAGAAATACAGATTTGGTTGAAACTGGATTGAGAGCAGCCCTACCAAGAAGGACTTGGGGGTCCTGGTGGATGATAAACTCTATGTAACCTAGAAATGTGCACTTGCAGGCTAGAAAACCAACTGCATTCTGGGCTGAACCAGAAGCGTGGCCAGCAGGTCGAGGGAGGTGATTCTCCCCCTCTACTCTGCTCTTGTGAGACCCAACCTGGAATATTGCGTCCAGCTCTGGAGCCCCCAACATAAGAAGGACATGGACTTGTTGGAGTGAGTCCAGAGGAGGGCCACAAAGATGATCAGAGAGCTGGAGCATGTCTTCTGTAAGGTTGAGGCTGAGAGAGTTGGGTCTGTTCAGCCTGAAGAAGAGAAGGCTCCAGGGAGACCTTCTAGCAGCCTTCCAGTACCTAAAGGGGGCTTGTAAGAAAGACGAGGAGAAACTCCTTACCAGGGCCTATTGTAATAGGATGAGGGGTAATGGTTTTAAAATAGAGGGAGTTATGTTGGATGAGGGGTAATGGTTTTAAAATAGAGGGAGTTATGTTCAGGCTGGACATAAGGAAAAAAAGAATCACAATGAGGGTGATGGAATACTCAAACAGGTTGCCCAGATAGCGGTAGATGCACCATCCATGGAAACATTCAAGGCCAGGTTGGATGGGACTCTGAGCAACCTGATCTGGTTGGAGATGTCCCTGCTCCTTGCAGGGGGGTTGGACTAGATGACCTTTAAAGGTCCCTTCCAACTCAAACTATTCTATGCTATTCCTCAAAGACTGTATTTCAAATAAAATCTCAAGTATGTGACTTTTGTGGCAGATGGTAACCACAGGTATTTCCTCCTTGTTTGGCTTTGAGGAATAACTCTTCTGCTACCTGTCCTTACCTAATAATTGCTCTAAACTCTTCTCAAATACAACCACTGAAAAGGAGCGTGCTTCTTTTTTTAAATCTTCACTACCAAAAAACTGATAATTCCCAGTATGTGTAAGATTAAGTCACTATTTTGTCAGATAGATGGATGTGAAAATCTTACTAGCTAAAAGTTTTGTAAGTTAATGAGTGATCAATAGCATGTTATGAAATGATTGCATTTTGCTAGAAAAAAAATATATCAGTATTTGTAGATGTACTTTAGTCACTATAAAAATTAGAAATAGTGAATTAAGTGTAAATAAAAAAATTACTCTGGTTAACTTACTCATATTCTATGACAACACACTGGCTTGTTTTAAGACACATGGAAAATACTAGTTTGTATGTTTATGCTATTTATAGCTTTTCATTAATTGCAACATTCACTAACAAAAGTAATTAAAATAAGAGTAGTTATGGAAAATTGTAAGTAATAAAACATTTTTGCATTGCCATAAATAAGTGAAGACTGAAATATAAAAAATGTATTTAATGTAATTATTGCTGAAATTATGCGAGGCTGCAGGTGAATCAGCTGATGTGGTGTCAGCCATGTGGATGAGAATTTTGAAACTGTACAATCTTGTAATGATTTTATCCAACTCTGTTAGTTTGTTTAGCCAGGAGACCTCACTGGGTTATACCAAAATGTCAACAGAATTTTTATTTTATGTATTGGAAAACTGAGGTACAGAGAAGAATAACTGGATATTCTTAGTAGCCTGTTAAGCCCATAGTAGAGTGGAAATGTAACTTGCATCTCCTGAGTCATCCCTCTTGATCCAGTGAAAGGAAATGGTTCTTATCCTACAATTTAAGGAGATTCATTCTGTTGAGTAAACTTGCTCATTCTACTAAAATCCGGAAATACTTCACATTAGTTGAGTCTCTGTTTCATGCAGCAAGCCACATTTCAGGTACCACATGATTTACATTAACTTATCTCCAATTATGCTTGATTTCACTGATCTATTTATACATCTATAAAAACTAGCATAAGAAGTTAATATTAGGTCATTAAGGCAAAAAATTTCCATCTCCAGATTGACATTTAAAACCCAGATTTAGGAATTTAATGACTCAAAAGACTACATTTTGATACCTATGAAAAGCTCTGGTATCTGTGATGAGAAATCACGCAGGACCTTATTAGCAGGTTTTTAAATGCTCTCCTGAACCTAGATGTCTGATATGAAAATAATTAGGAAGCAGATGGAAAGTCAATTTTCACTGCATATATTTTCGGACTAGTCAGAAAAACAATTAATCAGATTCTAATAGAATATAATGGGGAAAGTAAAATCCTGAGTGGTGAGGCTAATCCGTACTTTCTGCAGTACTTAAGAATCTTTGAGAATGTCTTGCAATTTGCTTATGTCTCTATCTCAGGTTGAGCATAACAGCAAATTGTTTGTAAGGAAACTAAGAGTACCGGAGGACCAAGTATTCAGCCAGTTCAAGTGTCCAGTCCTAAATTATCCCAAAAGGGGTCACCTGTGAAGGAGAATTAAAAATGTACTGTGTCCAAATCATCTCTAAGAAGCCATATGATGAAATCTAGGTGCAGGAAGTGGATAGGAGTCTGCTGCAGTGAGTAGATAGCCACAGAAGGGAGCCTCAGAGGTGACAAAGGAAGGAAAATGTTAATCCCTCCTAATTATTGAGATGCCTTCCGGATGTCGTCTCTCATAGGCACTTCCATTAGAGTAGTGGGGGAAAAAATGCAGCAGCTGAAGAGCTATGAAACTGATGGAGCTACCACTGTTAGCCATGGCTATTTAACTGGGAAGGAAATGGAATGACATATTCCATCAAATGCAGTAGGTAGCTGGGATGGTCCATTAGCACAATTAACACCTTTTTTTCATAACACAAGCTCTAGCATATCTCATACATAATTTTCCTATATGAGTAAAACAATGTGTCATCTTTTAAGTACTGTAGACCCTCTTTCCCCATCCCCCAGACAATAAATGTGCAGCCAGGCAAAAGCAGCATTGTAACATAGAGCTATCTTGCCCTAAAATAGCAAGAAATGTGCAGCAGATAATAATGCAAAAGAGAATTTGTCATCAGGTGTATCAAATTCTAGTAGCAAAGGTGATCAGAAAATCCCATATTTAAGAAACATTAGGCAGCTGAAGCTGGTGGGATTAATGCACTGATTTAATAGAAGGATGACACGATAGAACATAAGTGAAGTACTTTTCAAATCCTAGCAAACAGAATAATAACCAGAGAGTAGTCCATAGGCTGAGACCTTTTATTATGAAAAAATTATTTTTAAAGTTATGAAAATGGATGCCCCATCCTACAAAAATAATTTCTCCACTGCCAGTCTGAAAAGTGTTTAAATGGACTATTTTCCATAAATAGGACTTTTAGTTGTTATAACAGCAAAATAAACAGTAATTGTTGGCAGATGCAGGAATTTTAGATCTCTCATGTAGCCCTGAAGTTCCCAATACTACCTTGTTTGTCTTAGTAATTACACCAGTTTCTGTACTGTAGCTGTTAATAAATCACACCATGGATGTTGAATGTTTTTAGCATTTTCTCTACATAGTGCTGTGACCCAACTTTCCCCACAAGATATAGACATTTTCCCAGACAGAGGAAGAGAGAGCAAGTGAAGTCCATTCTTCAACAACAATATTGGGTTTCATTTGTGCGTAACACCTCGATTTGAAGTTTTAATCTTCCATTGATCTGTTTTCTTCAGTTGGTAAATGAGAATTTTGTTGGCTTTGTGTCAGTGAGGAAAGTTTTAGTTGCCTTTCTTGTCGTTTTGCTTTTTATTACAGCCCTTTAAATGAAACATAAAGGTCACACAGTAATTCTGCAGAGAAATCCTATATGAAGCAATCATAAGGTTTATTATGTATGACAGGAATCTCCATCCCACAAAAATAAATTCAAGCAGACAAACCCCTGAAAGATAGTGATGTTAAAGGAAAACCCCTTTGCAATAGGAGCTGCCAAAACATCTGACATGTCCACTGCTAGTGTGATCTTTGTGAACTAAATCAAACAACAAAGCATTGAAAACTCTGTTCAGGTTCTCTGTAAAGGTCTTTGACAAAGTTTCATCTCAATAAAAGGAAAACCATGATTGAATTAAACAGATATTAACATGCGTAGACACTAATGGGCAGCAGTAGTGGTGTTTGTTTTCGTAAGAAAAATATAACTGAATATTTATTGGCTGTGGAAACTAACGCGTGATAAAGCAAACAATCACAGAGTTAGTGAAAGAGCAATGACTGGAAGAAATCCATTACTGAGAAAAAGGAATTCTTTCTTGTAAGAATATTCTTCTTTCTTCTAAGACCTTATCCTAGATGAGAATGACCACATAGCAAAAAGATCTATATATGAAGAATTTGAGAAAGGCATATTGAGGCTGGGTGGATAAATGTAGCTCAATTTCTATCATAGAAACATGTATTAAAATTACAATTTAATTTATTTCATAGTTATTCTTAATTAAAACATCTGTTCTGATTCCAAGAGAATCTATAAATAAATAGTTGGTAATATAAAATTTGTTTCTGTGCATTTTCTTCCAATGTTATGCATTTCATGTAATTGTATTTACATGTGTTAAAATTAATGAAAGTTATGGAACTAGGATTTTAAAGGGCATAACCAGTGAAAAAAATATTGATAATACATTAAATAATTTGACTTGTGTTTTTATAATTTATGCAATAAATATATAGCCTTTGGTACTAATTTCTTTTACATAAAGAAAACAAAAATTTGCTATTAAGAGAGGGTAACCTTGTTTTTTTTTGTTAAGGCAGTATATTAAGAATCAGCAGATTTTGACGTCTATTCCCCTCCTTTTTTCCCTCATGTGACAAACTACTATGTAAGCTAAGTAAGCCAACCTGCTGGTGACTCAGTTCATTTCAAAAAATGGGCATAATACCATCTTTCTCCAATTGGTCTTGTTTGTTTAAGCTAAGAACTTTTTATTTTACTTGTTAGCTTTTGGTTGTACAATACTTAAACTGTTACTGTAGTCTAGATGTGAGCTTTTAGATGCTATTGGAATACAGAAAATATTTTTTTTTTCCTGAAATGTATTCCACCATTCTTGAGAAATGAACATCGAGGTAATTTTAGATTTTGAAAAAGTTTCTGCTTAGAAGAGTAACTATGGAGATTCCTGTAAAAGAAAAGTCAGTGATATTGTGGACAAGACTTGTTGATAGAAGTACTTGATTTGAATTGTTGTTCAGGTATTCAGCAATTCCTAACATTGTCCTCCTCAAACCACAAGACTTACTGAGCCACAGTGCAGTTTACTTGAAGGCAGCAGAAAACTAATCCACTAAATCTCAATCTTAAATTATTAACTTGTGTGTCAACTTCATGGTAGATCCAGCATCAACTTTGTTCTGCTTTACAACACCAAATAGCACAGACTGAGTAGATAGCAGTCATCAGCTAAATTGCATTCACAGCTTTTTGTTTTGACAAAATAACATTAAAGTATTTGAAGCACATTTTCCAGTATCTCTCTACCTATTTCCTGTCAGTTCCTCATTTTTCTTCCACAGCCACATCATCCCTCAGAAAGAAACTGCATATTCCTTTTCCTTATTGTTATCACAAACCTTACTATCTCTGTTCTTTTCCTCTAGCTCATCCATTCTTATTTAACACTCTAACAGCAGTCCTGAGAAAGAAAGAAGAAAACGTTTTTTGAAGTCATCCTCCCAAAAACTGCGATGGGCTAAAGGTCTTTAATGGCTGCAGATGTTCACTGGGATGCAGGGAGGGAGTCAATGCTGGCCTGCACACATGAAGGAGATGGGTCAAGGAAATAATTCTTCTGGAACTGTAGGTGCCAAACTACTATAGGAACCAGGTGACAAAATGATATAATGTGACAGTGAAGTAGCCAAAACCTATTTCTTTCTCTATGCACACTGCCATATTCACAAGTCGTATCCATGCATACTTGGCAGTATTTCTAAGTGTTAGACTATTTGGGTGAAAAAAAAAAGTGTTCAGTAGAGTTGGGTGCAATGGAAAATTACTGAAAAGAAATATTTTTACTTATACATATTGGGCTGCTAGATATATGCAAGCTAATTTATCTGTCTATCAAGGAAGTACATGAAGTTTCTATTCCAAGATACATGCAAGCGTTTCCTTCCAAAATGGCTGCTCCATCTCATTGTTCTCAATGGCAATGAAATAAACTGACACCTTCCAAAAAATCTCTGCTTCTTGTTATTTCCCCTGAGCACAAAAAAGCTAAGAGAAACTCAGACGTCTTATGCTGCCAGGAGTCAGAGTCACATTGAGAAGAGTGTGAGGTAGCAGCCATTTTGCAATTGGATCGTCCTTCATGGAGTTTCCCTTTTGGAAAACTTCATCTGTGAGTCTCTGGTGTTGAACCTTCAAAACACAGAGAATGAAACATTAATTACAAAAGAATTAAGAAAAGCATTAATTAAAATTGCCAAAAACAATTGAACAAAGCCTTGAAATATTTTAAAGTACAGAGTGTTTTAGAGTGTATGCGATACTTGTTTTTTGCTTTGCTCATTAGGAGGAAGAGTTAAGGGAATTGCACATAGCACAGATTTTCCTACAGGCTCTGTGTCCTATTTAAAGGATTTATTTGTAAATAGATATACCTTTCAGTCAACACCATTTTGAATGAAAATAGGTGTATGATGAAATCTCCCCAGACCTCACAAAAGAGGGACAGAGAGCCAGCAGTGCTTTATCTTATTATCTGATTAATATATCAAAATATTCATTATGTAAGATATATTCTGGCTGTTTGCCAACTAGAAAGGTGCACGCTGCAGCAATCTCTGCTGTTTTACTTGTGGTTTTTTTTTACATCAACACCTATTTTGGTAGGAAACTGTGTTAACAGACATTGAATTTGGAAAGGGGTGTGCGTGTATATGTGTTCAAGAGAGGCTATGTGGCCAGAGTGACCAAGGCTTGTTGGGGTATTATACATGCATGTATTTTCCCAAAAATAAATTTACCAATTGTTTTCGTGTGCTTCTTGGAAGGCTTCTTTTAGTGGTTTTTCTTTTTGCTGTTCTGTATTGGAAAATTATAAAGAATCTTTTAAGGCTAAACAGCTTTCCTTTTCCAGAACGGGATTTTTTTTTTTTTTTTTAAATTCATCTGAGTATTATCATTTATTTTAAATAGGATTTTGCCCTGTGGATTGACAAATGACTTGTCATGGTGTTACATGACATAAACGTTGAAAATTAAATATCAATATGAGGTGATTCTTGCTAACTGTAGAACTGTAGTCACATAGGTTAAATTTTATATGAAATCTATTTGTCCTTAGAGGGAATGAGAATCTTAGAGATATTATAATATCTCGTTTGTTAGAAGTTAGTCTAGCATGTCTGGGGTAGTTAGGAGGAGTGGTAGAACAATGGTAGGTCCCAAACACCACCTGTAAAAATAGGCCTTGAGCCATCATTTTGGAGCCAGAAAACTCAAGGACAATGCAACCTTGTGCTCAAGACCATATATGGAGATTTCAAGGAGGAATTTGACCAGCAAATTCGTGGAGGGGGCGCTCTGACGACCCCCAAGACCACCAGAAGACCCTCAACTCAAAAGACTGAGCATGCGCAAGTGGGTGGGGAAATATTATAATGATTTCTCGGAAAGTTAATGTTTATGTATAATATTTCTCAGAAATCTAGTGAATATGTATAATAGGTGTGTATTTAACCTGCACTGTTGGATCGAACAGGTGGGCACGCAAGGTGGAGTGATCCCCTATGCACCCAGCCCTGCAATAAAGCAGTGCCTGCTTCTTAACTTCTCATTGCTGTTAAGGAGTTTTATTCCGGATTTCGGTAACAATGGCTCAGGAAACTGTAGTGTATTAGCAGATGACTGTGTGGATAAAAAAGAATAAAATATCCTTTTGATAGGCAATATTGAAAGTTAACATTAAAGATATAGTTAGTGATATTTGGTGAAATACCAATGATGACATGTTGGTTTATGTACTTTTACATTATATATTCACTTTTGCATAGTTTTCTGTTTATTTAATGATCAAGATGGGATATTTCCTATATAGGCATTCTTTTGTACTATGGCTGAATACTTTATGCAGTTTTTTATTATGTAAAATTCCTTACTTTCCTTGCTTTTAATTAGAAAAATATAAGTAAGCCTATTTGCTGTGCGGAAAGCAAGCAGGTTTCAGTTCAGTTTCCAAGGTCTTGCTGCCAAACCGTACAGGACCACTTTTCAGTCCATCCTCTAAATCTACCAACAAATTATAAATGTACTTTGAAGGTAAACTTCTGTAAACTAATATTTTCCTGTTTTATAAGTGAAACAGTGTTACTTTGGAGGATAATGGAGTATCCTCCAAAGTAGGGCAATGAAAGAAGCCAATATTCAACATCTTTGTCGGCGACATGGACAGTGGAATAGAGTGCACCCTCAGCAAGTTTGCCGATGACACCAAGCTGTGTGGTGCCGTCGACACGCTGGAGGGGAGGGATGCCATCCAGAGGGACCTGGACAGGCTGGAGAGGTGGGCCCGTGCCAACCTCATGCAGTTCAACCAGGCCAAGTGCAAGGTCCTGCACATGGGTCGTGGCAATCCCAGGCACAAATACAGGCTGGGCGGAGAATGGATTGAGAGCAGCCCTGAGGAGAAGGACTTGGGAGTGCTGGTGGACGAGAAGCTCAACATGAGCCAGCAATGCGCCCAGAAGGCCCAGAAGGCCAACCGCATCCTGGGCTGCATCAAGAGGAGCGTGGCCAGCAGGTCGAGGGAGGTGATTCTCCCCCTCTACTCTGCCCTGGTGAGACCCCACCTGGAGTACTGTGTCCAGTTCTGGAGCCCCCAACATAAGAAGGACATGGACTAGCTGGAGAAGGTCCAGAGGAGGGCCACAAAGATGATAAGAGGGCTGGAGCACCTCTCCTATGAAGAAAGGCTGAGAG
>JAAGAY010006363.1:8216-34323 GCA_011801015.1 Ardeotis arabs | reverse complement strand
GGTGGTGGATGCCCCATCCCTGGAAACATTCAAGGCCAGGCTGGATGGGGCTCTGAGCGACCTGATCTAGTGGGGGATGTCCCTGCTCCTTGCAGGGGGGTTGGACTAGATGTCCTTTGAAGGTCCCTTCCAACCCTAACCATTCTATGATTCTATGATTCTATTTCACATTCAGTTAACTGTTTGCTGTGGTAAATAAACTACTACCTGTTTGTTTATGTAAGAAATTTGTAGGACTTGCAAGTTTACTTTTGATAACCTGTGTGAGAAGAGATGGAATCAGAGACAACTAATTTATTTAAAAATAAGCAAAATAACCATAGCTCTTTTTTTCAGCTATCAGTAACAAAGGCACACAACCTCCAAACTCCTTTCTCTCCAGGACAGAGATAGGTAATTCATTTATCAATAACTGCCTAACAGTTGAAATACTATGAAATATGTGTGGAAATGTGTAAAACCTCTAAATTTTTCTACCAGAGACTAATTGATAATGTTTTGTAAAGGTATGTTAATACACAAGAGCTGAATGAAGAAGTTTAAACTTACATACGGCTGACTGGAAAATAAAAAATAATGCATTTCAGGTTTATTCCTTTCCTTTTGGTTAAAATCAGACTTGAAAGTTTCTGAGAACAGAACATGCAAATGAGAGCTATACACAGAACCATCCATATAATACGATGATTGTATGGCAGTGCAACTCTACTGGAGAGAAAAATCCATCCTGGAAAGAATAAAAGTGACTTGATCATAAACTCTTTATCCAAAGTTAACTTCTATATGGCTACATCTTCAACAGCTTAGCCTCTAGTAGGAATTACAGGATATTACTTAGGAGTTTTATCTTTCTTGGCATTGGTTGAGATGATCCTAGATGGCTAGCCTTTCCAGATAAATATCATGGATTGAGACAAATTTTGTATAGCAAATTAAATGCAGTTGAATGATGGGAAAATAATTTTAAGATTAAATAGATTTTCAATGATAATTCTGATGTTATTTATCCTTTCAGACAAGCATAACCTTTCATCTTCCAGCCTCAGTTTCTGTATGCCTTGGATTTTAGTTCCAGATCTTTACTAAACTTGATTGACCTCCTAACCCTCCAATTTACTTTTTCCTTTTATTTTAAATATTCTTTCTACTTTCATACTCCTCACAAAGGCCAGCTTTGCTGTTAAGCTTTTTGTTGTTGTTGATTTTAAGCAGGCAGATACAGTTTGTTTAAGACTGAATCAAATCATAGTCAGAAAAGAGAGAATTTTAAAAGGCTGGTTCATAAAACTGGAAGAGAGCCAGGACATTGTTCCCTCTGAAGCTTCTCTCTGTCTTAATTTAAACTTTGTTTCAATATTACATTACATAAAACAAAACAAATGCTTTTAACAGGCAAAAACTTTTCCACAGACATCTTTTCTTGGATTTCTGTGTGAAGTTTTTTTGGTTTCTCCCCTGTTTAGACCTGAGGGATCCTGAATGGGCAGGATTGCTGCTCGACATACACTCCTCTGCGAGCAGCTCCACGACTGCATTTGTAGAGTCAAGTGTGCCAGTGTCATGGTGCGTGGCAGTGGCTCCAAGCTGGCCACCCCATAGCCTGTGTTACCTGAAGGAGAACTCCTTGGGAAACGCTTGCTTGGGCACATGAAGGGCAGTGGCAGATATGCGGCAGCTGGAAAAGGCTCATGGAAATTAGCAATTTCCTAATTATCCTGTAGTTTAGAGTAGACTTGCTGCCTTCTTGTATCTTGAACTATTATTGACAGTGTTACATGTCGCTGCTCTGACATGGAGACATTTTAAGCTCTTTCTGGACAACCACACATGATTCCACAAAGGAAAAGGTAAATCAAGCTTTAATTCTGCAGTCCTGATGTTGTTCTTTCAGACTGACTTTCTTCTAATCCTATTGCAGTTGAAATGAGAGAAGAAAATATTGGACTTTGTTATATTTTCCCTTCAGAGGTTCTCCCATTTTCCCTACATTAGCAGGTCAATAACTTTAGTTGGCTTCCTTATTGTACCACTAATAACATTTTTATTAGACAATTCAATGCTACAATCTTATAGTAGGAGCAATTTATGCACCACATTTGAAGTTTAAAATGAGTAATTTTTTAATATTCTCGGTATTCCAGGAAGGGGGATGATTAGAACTGTTCCATAGATAAGGGAAAGGGATGACTTTAATAAATTATTTGGCTTTGAACTCTAAAATATTGTTTCAGGAATGACCTACTCTGTTTTTTTACTGAAAAAAAAAAAGTGATTCTTTGGGGAAAACAAAAGTAGATCAAAACAAGGAACTTCTTAAAAATGAAACACTTCTGAAGGTGTACTGCAGTTTCTAGTAGCATAAGACTGAGAGAGTTGGGGGTTGTTCAGCCTGGAGAAGAGAAGGCTTTGGAGAGACCTTACAGTGGCCTTCTAGTACCTCAAGGGTACTTATAAGAAAGATGGGGAGAAACTCTTTAGCAAGCTCTGTTGTCATAGAACAAGGGGTAACAGTTTTAAAATAGACAGAAGCAGATTCAGACTGGATATAAGGAAAAAAAATTTTACAATGAGGGTGGTGGAATGCTGGAACAGGTTGTCCAGAGAGGTGGTGGATGCCGCATCCTTGGAAATGTTCCAAGGCCAGGTTGGACAGGGCTCTGAGCAACCTGATCTAGTTGGAGATTTCTGTGCTTCTTGCAGGGGGTTGGACTAGATGACCTTTAAAGGCCCCTTCCAACCTTAACGATTCTATGATTCTATAAACAGTTTTGCTTACATACACATATTTAATAGTTTATTCTTCTGAACAGACAATTTATTTTTATCAGATATCAATGAAAGTTATAACACTTACTTGTTTCATTGCATTTTCTAAATGCAGTATTTCTTCCCTATCCTTGTCAGACAAAACTGTAACCAATATACAGATATAAAAATAATTCTGATTCTTTTCATTTATTTGTAAGCGTGAGTTTATGATTGTGTATATATGAATACATACTCTCTCTATATATACTATCTATACAAATGTAGAAGATCCAAAGGAAAGTTTATTTTTAAAGGTTTTTTGACATTTACATATAGCTATGTTAATGTGGCTAAAGTACTCAGGAGATTCCCTGATGAAATTCACACAATATAAATAGTGTTTTGTATGCAGGAACTCTGTAAAATTATGTAAATATCTGCTCCTGAAGATGATTTTGGAGACATGTGTTGAGGACTCAGATTGAATGCAGTCACAGTATGCACATGCTAAAAATTATGAACATGTTAAATCTTCTCCAGAAAAGAGCTAAAGATTAATGTTGCATTTGTTTTCTAAGACCAATGTATACATAGAGAGCATAGAATTAGTGACTGTTTAGTGACTAATGGTTTTGACACAATAAACTAACATTCTTGTTATTGCTTTCTTACTCAGCATTGGGCCACTGACTTTTCCTTCTCACATGCATGAAAATAGAACATGAAAAGAAATGCTCCAGAATTAAAATATCTGCCAGTTTTCCATCTACAGCTAGCTAGGAGCCCATCCAATAAAGGTATTTTTTAAGCAGCAAAGAACTCTAAGTTCTGCTGCTCTTCAATGCTCAGGAGAAAGTATGTTTTATAGGCAGATGGGACAGAAAAGATGTAACTTCCTTTTTTTTTTTTAAATCAAGAATCTTGTTGAAAATGCAAGGTGAATTTTAAACTATTCATTAACTACTGTGTTTGTGGAGCATTTTAAGATGTGTAGATTTTTTTTAACTTCAAAACCTCTATTGCAACTGCATTGTTGCCCTAATTTTTTTAAAGTCCAACCCCCCTGTAAGGAGCAGGGACATCTTCAACTAGATCAGGTTGCTCAGAGCCCCGTCCAACCTGACCTTGAATGTTTCCAGGGATGGGATATCTACCAGCTCTCTGGCAACCTGTTTCAGTGTTTCACCACCATCATTGTAAAAAAATTCTTCCTTATATCTAATCTAAATCTACCCTCTTTCTATTTAAAACCATTACCCCTTGTCCTTTCACAACAGGCCCTGCTAAGGAGTTTCTCCCCATCTGTCTTCTAAGCCCCTTTTAAGTAGGGAAAGACCGCAACAAAGTTTCCCCAGAGCCTCCTCTTCTCCAGGCTGAACAACCCCAAATCTCTCACCCTGTCTTCGTAGGAAAGGTGCTACAGCCCTCTCATCATCTTCGTAGCCCTCCTCTGGACTCGCTCCAACAGGTCCACGTCCTTCTTATGTTGAGTGCTTCAGAGCCGGATGCAGTAATCCAGGTGGGGTCTCACAAGAGCAGAACAGAGGGGGAGAATCACCTCCTTCAACCTGCTGGCCACACTTCTGATGCAGCCCAGGATGTGGTTGGCTTTCTGGGCTGCAAACACACATTGCCAGCTGATGCTGAGCTTCTCATCTACTAGTACCCCCAAATCTTTCTCCTCAGGGCTGTTGTCAATCCATTCTCCGCCCAGCCTGTATTTGTGCTTGGGATTGCCTCGACCCATGTGCAGGACCAGGTGCTTGGGCTTGTTGAACTTCATGAGGTTTGCATTGACCCACCTCTCCATCCTGTCAAGGTCCCTCTGCATGGCATCCCTGCCCTTCAGTGTGTTGACCATGCTACACAGGTTGGTGTCATTGGGAAACTTGCTGAGGGCACACTCAATCCCACTGTCCGGATCACCAACAAAGATGTTAAACAAGGCTGGACCCAGTATTGGCCCCTGAGGAATGCCACTCGTCACTGATCTCCACTTGGACATCGAGCCTTTGAGTGCAGCCATCCAGCCAATTCCTTATCCACCGATAAGGTGGACCGTCTGTCAAATCCATGTCTCTCCAGTTTAGAGGCAAGGATGTTGTGTGGGACAGTGCTGAATGCTTTGCACAAGTCCAGGTAAATGACATCAACTGGTTGTCCCTTGTCCACCAATGCTGTAACCCTGTCATAGAAGGCCACCAAATTGGTCAGGCGTGATTTGCCCTTGGTGAAGGTACGTTGGCTGTTACCAATAACTTCCTTATTTTCCATGTGTCTTAGTACAGTTCATTCATATAATCAGATGTTTTAGCAGATTGGAAATTATTTCAGGAAATCTGGCTTTTATCATAGGTACACATGTGCAGGGGGATCTACAGTACCATTTTTTTTATACAGGAATCATGACTCAGTAGAAAGAACAATGTCGTAAGAGGTATTTGGAACTCAATTTAATTTTATGTCATCATTCATTCTTTACTGTTATGCTATATTTTACTTTATAGTATCTCTATATTAAAGTGCCTATGGAATAACAGGTGGGCTCCTCTTCACAAACCTTTATTAATCTTGAAAATTCCTCTCCAGTAGAGGTAAGAAATATTATCTCCATTTGACAGATGGAGAAATTGCAGAAGATAAAAAGGTAAAAATCATTCAAAATATCCACTGATTTTGAATCCTAATCTGAAAGACAAAAGCTTATTTTTTTCAGGTAATTTACCATTTTGAATAGCATTTAATAACTTTGAGCCACTTCAGTGATAGCCATGGGTACTTACCAAACTCTGTAAATAAGTTCTGTATTTTGTTTTTTTAAGGAAATACAACATTAAAATGATAGCCAGTTATGCCGAGTGTTACTGGGAAAAAAAGGTTATTTGCTATTGGACCAAAATCGTTAAAGAAAAGACACCACCTACTTCTCCAGGACAAAGTGCAGCTGCCCATAGCTGTAATGCATTTCCTCTGTTTTACTGGCATTTTTTTTCAGCATCTTCCCACTGTAAATAAATATCTTAGCATGCACTCATTGTTGTGTTCCTTGAAGGTGGCCATTTCTATGTACTGAAATTCTGCAGAGAATTGACTATTGAATCCGAAGAAAAATGCCCATTAGAATTGGACAGGCAATTTTAATTCCAGTCTTCTAAAATTTTGTAATCCTTTTGTTACTTTTTTCCTATGTGTTCTACAATGGGTCAGAAAATTACACATTTGAAAACTTAGGCCAATGTAAGAACTGAGACATTTATGGGATTGACATGTACTGTCTTAGCTGGGGAATGCTGATGCTCACAGATCACAATTTCTAGCTTAGAGTCAGATGTTTTTGTGTTTAGGAGTGCTATTAATTTTAGTCTGTTTCCACTGCCTCTTACATTCATCTTTACTTCCCTCTTTCATCCTGGTCTAGTTGGTTTTCAAGAAGCAGAAGAACAAGAAACATGAGAAGAGAGAGTGCAATCCCATGACAGCTCTAAGCTGTCTTTCCCACCATGTTTGAGCGTGTGTTCACATAGTTTCTACTCATGCAGGTGCTGGCATCAACATTCATGGGTTTTCTGAAAACAAACACTGATAAAAAGCTTTTGGCTGTCTGAGCTGCACCCATGCTGATGTGAGAAGGAAGGCAGGAGTGCATGGTAGAGTCTGGCAGAGAGAGAGGGACCATGAGGACCTCAGCTTCAGCTCATACTGCCGTGATAATGACATGCACTTTCCTAGTACCTGCCTGCTGACTGGCACAATGGAGGCTGTCAGCTGCCAGAGTAGCAATTTCTGAAAAGTATATCTTTTTCGGTATGCGCAGAGAAGCAAGGTGAGGTGAAACAAGCTATACATAGGCAGGCTGCAGAGGTGGAGCCTTAGCAAGGCTCTACTGCAGAAACGCTCTGCTTGGATACTGTTTTCCAGAGGAATGGCCAAGGGTACATCCCTGACAAACTGGCAACTGTGCTAAATTTCACGCTTCAACAAAGCAATTGTGAAAAAGCAAAAGAACAATTAAAAAAATGTAAGTAGCATTTCTTTGTTGTAATTGTGGCAATAGTTTTGGTTTTGGTTTTTTTTTTTTTGTTGCTACTTTAAAAAAAAAAAACCCTGAAGTTTAACACAATTGTAATAGTCTGAAAATGGATCCAAGTATTGGAAAATGACATGCAGGATTAAGTATAGATGAGCTAATATTTATATTGTAAGTTGAACAATGATCTAGAGAAAACATATAAATGCTTCAGATGAAGGTGAACTTTAAATAGTAGAGAAGGTGATGTATCTACGTATTTTCAAGAAAAGAAAGAATATTAGGATAATCTATTTAATGTCAAGGCACACAACACTCTTTTGACCTTACAAGAGGGTCTATGATGCAATTCTTATGACTTTATTTTGAAATAAAACTGTACTGCATAAGACCTTAGAAAAAGTACATATAGAAATTCAGCATTATTCTCTTTCACCTTTCATACATTTCTAATGCTGCCACGTATACTATTATTCTAAGTGACATTATGGTGTGAATCTATTGCTGCTTCTGAGGTATGGCATGATATATACATTACCTCTCCAGCACTTTTATTCCTGGAACTGCCTTGGGAATGGATGTTATATTCATGGTGCATCAGAAAAGGTATTTAAAAGATGAATCTTAGTATTAGTCAGAATGAGAGAGATCTTGAATAATCTAATTAGTAGTTATCTGAAACATTCACAACTCTCTTAGCTTCTAATTTCTACTACAAAAACTTATTTATTATGGACAAAGTGTTCTATTGTTAACTTACATTTGTGGAAGTCTAGAAGGACAAGGACTAGGAGGTATTAAAGAAATAATAGGCAGAATTCTCTTCTGAGTTGCATCAATAGAACACGAGTTTCAGAAGGGCTAGACTAGTTTAAGAGTTAAACTTTTTTTTTTTTTTAACAATGTCACAGCATGTGTCACAGAAGCCTTTAATTGTGTATGCTGTATGGCCACATCTGCAATTATCTCACTTCACTAGCATGAAACTTTGTTAATGTAGAGTATCTCATGCTGTCATGTTCTGAACATCACTCGGTGAGGGAGTGTTCCTGAAGAGAACCTGAAGCCTTGAAGTTTAGTTCATCAGTGGCAAATTGGCAATTATTCACCTAAAGGTTTGGTTCTGTTTCTAGTGTAAGGATAAGACTGTCAAGAGGACTTCTACAAAATTAAATTTTATCTTCTTCCAGGTGTCCGTTGAGCTAAAGAAAGATCAACCCTAGCATGTTTATAGCTCTATATAAGAACATCCTTGGTCATCACTGTCAACATATGTAAAACCTGCCTGGAACAGTATGAAAACGCTGTAAAAAAAAAAGAAGAAATGGGCCTACTGTAGAGACAGTAACTGATTCATTATATCTCTCTTAAAAATTCTGAGATTATGTTTAACCATGATGGCCATCCTATTTATATACTAGTATTCAAACCATGGCTAGTTGGGTTTTTTTTTTGGCAAACAACGGAAGAAAAGTGTTGAAATTTTTTACTCATCAGTGCTCAGAGATGAATATTATTTTACAAGGCTTACTCTTTGAGTTTGTAAGAATTTCAGAAAACTGATAGAAATACATGATCTTTACCCCACAGACCACATAAGATATTGTGTATCTGCATCTGCCAGAGATAATCTCATACATTTTGAATGAAATGGTCAGTGATCACGAATTCTAAAACATTATTCTCCAGCACTCCTGTAGCATACATAAATATTTGTGCAATGGTACAATCTTCAATGATTTCTCTGTCCTCTCACAATGAGTAGTGTCAATCCTCCCAAAACAGTCGTCTTATCTTATCTAGCATTTATCTTCTCAAATTTGGTATGATTTGAAGACAGTTGAAATCACTATGTGACATTTTCCTTCCCCAAGTTAGATTAATATGCTAGCTAGAGTGATTACACTGTATTTCCTCAACAAATTAATCAGGGTGAGATGGGGTTGACTGTGTGATTACAAGAGATTTCCTTGTTTTTCAGCTGTTAATTTTGCATGCAATTGAGTTAAGACATTTCTAAAAACTAGCAAAATTGCACATATGTTACATTGACTTTGTATTGCCTAGAAGTAATGCAATAGACCACTGCCTGGTTAAGTAACAGCTAACGTATTGATCACATTAATATCCTTCTGTGAAAGCTGTGTAAAAATCACCATCTCAGAGAACTAACCTATTAACTATGGAAATTATTAGTATGATGGTTACTGGCTGCCAGAATCAGATCATGTCCAAGTTAAGAAGGGTTTCTTTTATTCAGATTTGCTCTCCTTTGTACTGTGAGAAAGTTCAAACAAGATACAGTTTCTGAAGAATCTGGTGAAAAGTGTCTTCTATAAATTTGAATTGCCCTCTTGATCACATTGAAGACCATCTGACAGGCATAATAGAGATGAAACTTGCAGTGTCACTTGTGATTATTTAAAATTTAAATTGGCTTGTTGAAATATGCTGTGAGTGGTTGTGGATACCTACTAGAAACTTGTATTGTAATTTTGGAAGTTTCAATTTATCATACTCCTTTCTAATATGTTTTCTAATTTAAGTTTCATAATATTTTCAAATAACATTTTCTTGATATGGAATTTCTAAATAATTGTGCAGATGCATACAGAAAATAATTCATGACTACTGTTCTCAGAATCTTGACTGTCAGATGTCTTACAAGATAAGTGAATACTGCAAAATCCTAGAATAAGATTTAGAGAGGAATCAGGGAGGAATACTTAAGTAGGTGCTCTGTAATCTATGCAGATAGTGAACTTGTCACCTCAGAGTAGAAATCCTATTTCAGAGCAAAAGTGCATGGATCAGAGAATGCTGAGCTTTCACTTAGGGGCACAAATATTCACAAAAGTATTTTATTTTTAAAGCTAAAACCATAACAACAACTTTGTCCTTTCTGCTTATTTACAAATGCATACTTTAGAACCTTCACAATTACCGAGACAAAAACTATTGATGAAACAAAAGGATTCATTTTTTTAATGCTTGAAGTAAAAACTACATAAACTATAGTAAATAATCAAATTCATTCCACAAACCATGTATCACATAGCCCATATTGCAAACAAAATATAATACTTCTGGCCAGTGCACTAAAAATTCATAATCTTTATATAAGCTTTTCCCCTTTCCAAAATAAACTAAAACAGAAATTTTAAAAGTATTTAATAGAAGACAATTATTATTTTGCTAGATGAGATTCCTTCCAAAAAAACCCAAACACACAACAAAAACAAAATGAAACAAAGAAATACAGCAAAAAAAAAAAGCCCCTTACACTTTAAGTAGGTAAGGCACATGTAAAATTGACATAGCAGAGTCACAGCAGATACTGCAATTATTCTATCACCATGGTTTTTATTTACTTTTGCTTGGAAGATGAAGATGGTAAGGTAGGGAACATGACAAAAGAGTAGGATGGTGAAGCAGTAGCGGGGAAAGTATGAGGGAGGAGAGTTCGTAAGCAAACAGCCACAGAATTGTGGTTTTACAGATCCGTCTCTTTAAAAAACTTCTTCTTACATCCTATAAAATCAGTGTTTCCTTCTTTGGCAGAGCTTTCATTTTAGAATATGCATCTAGATCCTGTCACCTATCTTCCCTCAGTGACATTTGATGAAATAGGGATATACAACATCTAGGTCCTTCCCTTAGCAACTTGCAGTGTAGCAATAACGTTAAGACTATTTTCTAATTCCTTTTCAACGCAATGAACTTTTCTTTACTTCATCTTTATCTGTAGACTGTTCTGTGATACCCTAAGAGAAACCCACAAGTCATGCTTTCTTATTCCTATGATTGTGAATACTCATCATCATATGATCAATAATTTACCAGCTGCTTTCCTATATCAACACAAACTAGTGACATAAAAAAACCCAAGAACATCTGGTGTTCATGGCTCTCTCAGTCACCTGCTATTATTGTGACATCTCACAATGACTTTATCTATGCAGTGCTTGTGCTGCTACAGTGGAGCTTTGACCCAAAGCTACAATCACCAGTGCCCGTTTTGCACAATCCGTTTTACTAGGTGTATATACTATGTGCTGGGAGAAGTGCATTACAGTGGTGAGTAACAGGGCAGAATCCTGAACAACTTTTTTTTTCTGTTTTGTTCTAAATACTTAGTAGCTGTGAAACTTGTGCATCATTTATTGTTGATCTCATTCTAGTGCTCATTCATACCCTGCTGTATGAATGATCTGAAACTAGATGGGATAAGAGTATCATTAGCATGGAACAGCCATGCTAACACTCCTTTATGTAGGAGGAAGAGCTGCTCTGGGAGAGGAATATACTCCTACAAAAATTAAAGACTGTTGTAGGCATTATTTGTTTAATCTAAACAGATAGCATGATTTAGAGATGAGGGCACCTCTTTGGTGGTGCTTTCTCTAACATAAGCACACAAAAACATAGTCTGCGTATTAAAAAAAAAAAATGTCAGCAGTATACCCTTGCAATGAAGAAATGCAGCTGCATCTTGGGCTGTATTAGCAAATATTCAGAAAGTCAAGGGAAGCAATTCTTTCTCTCTCACATTTATGAGACCATCTCTGAAGTACCATGTCTGCTTTTGGGTTCCACAGTACAAGACAGTCAGTGACATACTGTCAGAGAGGGCCACCATGACAAGAGGGCTGAAGCACAATAGGAGAGGCAGAAAGAGGAGAATTTGTTCAGTCTGAAAAAGGGAAGGCTGAGAGAAGACCTTATTGCTGTATGGAGGTACCTAATGGGAGGGTACAGAGAAATCAGAGCCAGATTCCTCTAGAAGGTACACAGTGCTAGGAAAAGAGGCAACAAAAAACAAACTGAAACTTAATAAAGGTTGGTTAGATATTAAGGAGAAAAAAAATCACTGTGAGTATGGTCTGATACTGGCACACGGTGCCCATAGAGGTTTTTGGATCTCTATAATTGAGATACTCAGAATAGATCAAGACCCTAGGCTATTTGGTCTAGGTGGACCTGCTTAGAGCAGGAGGATGGTCTAGATGACCTTCACAAGTAGTTTTCAACATTTAAGCCTTACACATCAATGATTCTATGAAAAAAATCAAATCCCAGCCAAAATAAAATACTTCAGTATATGAAAAGAAGGTGAGAAAGAACACTTCAGACTTCTGCATCCAACTTTTCTAATCTGTGTAGTGGATATGAGTATTTGGATCACAAGGTGAAATATAAAACCATTAAAATATGTGAAAAGATAATAGTAGACGTTTACTGAATTTATTATTTTCAAAGTAGCCAAGGAAATAATATCTCACCACTTATTTGGTGCATCATAGATGTTTTCATTGTAATTGTGCTTGTCATTGCAGTACATTTACATTGCAATTGATGCTTTCAGGTTAAGGTGCTATATGGCTGCTGTACTGGCATAGTATTTCATCTTATTTGTCAGCCACAGCATGCGATATTTTATGACATGACATAAAGCTGTGCAACATAAAAAGAAAAAAGTAGAAAAGCAAGTCATCCACTCCGACGTAATTTCTGTAGTGCAAAATTTTTTTGCTTCTAATTCAAGCCTCAGAACCAAATACAACATATTAGTTGTCAATCATGACCTGTATTAATGCAAATATATTACTTCCTAAAATAAACATAAGACTTCAGAAGGACTATTTTTGTTTTGTTATAAACACTTATTTCCTTGTTTTTTATGATACGAGGCTATTAGGCTTCCTACATTAAACATATTAAAAGTGCAGTTCCAAAATTGTCTTCTTTTTAACAGCATACTTTTCAAATATTAGGTAAGTTTAGTTTCTATCATGACGTCTTCTATGGCAGTAGAAGATAATGCTACATATCAAATCTTAAAACTAGTAGGTCAAGTTAGACAAATTTGAATCAAAATTGAGCCTGAAAAAATAATAGAATTGGAAGCAGCTTCTCTGAAAAAAAAAACCCAAACAAATAGCCTTTGAAGAAATAATGTCAACATTTTTCCTCTTACATAATGCCCATGATCACAGTATCCAAGCATCTCACATATGTTGATATGTTTGTCCTCACACACACATTTTCAAAAAGAATGTAATGGATATCGTTTGTTTGCTTACTTCTTGATCAAGTATCCCAAATCTACTGCAGTTCTTAAGTTCTTAGTTACACTACTCGATTTTTTTTCTAGAGAGGTTGAATATTTATATCCTTACACAGATTATGTACCACTTCCAATTATTTTTTTAAATACACAGTATTTTAAGGACTTTATTGACAAAACCTTGAATGCCATTGTAAGTGCTGTGCTGATAGGTTTATAGCAATTTCATAGAAACTGGCTCTTATGTTTAAAAGATATTGCTTCTGGTAACATAAAATTATTGACTTTGTAAGCTTTCTGCTGATGGAAGTTTTGTGAGTAGTAGTCTGATTTTTCATTTTCTGAAACCTTGAGATGTGAGAACCTATTCAAATATTTTTTTGTGTCAATAAAGATATCAAGAATCATAAAAACTATAAATTACTGATACTTCCATAAATATACATTGTGTATGATCCGTTGGTGTTTTGCATACTGTGTTTCAGATATTTACATTTCAGTTGTTGAATATAATTGCAAGTGTCAGCTAAAGGACAAACAAATACTTATATTAAGCACAGACAATCTCCAAACAGAATGAGAAAAAGTATCAGATAGAGGAAGAAATTGTCAAATATCTCCTCTGGATAACTTTACAATGCATACAACTTATGGTTACATGTATGAAGGTTTAAATCGCTCTTCTATCCAAGAATCAAGTATAAGCATTAATATAAGACTGGCATCAATGTACATAGGACTTGAAGGATTTTTTTTTTTTAAAATGAAAAAAAAAAAATTCTATCAAATAATCCAGTTGATTTACTAAGCAGTAAAGGATTATTATCCTGTATTGTTCTAAGACTTGTCTTGGATAGGTTTGATGAATAATTTGTGTTGTCTCACAGTTCTTGTTCTCTGTTAAACTTGCATATATTCTTTTCTGAGGAATAGATGAGAAGATGTATCTTTTTATGACGATTGGCCAGTGTAATCTAATATTTGCCAGTCATATTTTCCACAATGAAATTACTTAGTTTGCTTTTAAGTGTAGTTTCAATGACATTATTTTGGGCACTATAACATGACAATTAATTCAGTTGCCCTGATATGTTTGCAGTATGCACTGTGCTTCTATTTGAAACGCACCATACAAGATATACCAGGTCCTAAGAAGCTTGCTTTAACCAGTTTTTATTTTTATAATTTTGAAATGAACTACTTTTGTATGACACAGAGTGGAAAAATCTACCCTGTGTATATATTCTAACAGGAATTTACTTTTCTGTAATAGATATGTTTGATTACTTTGCTATGACAAAACTGCACCTTAAAGGCAGGAAAATCTTCCTCTGATATTTCAGTTTCCAACATTATAATTTTCTCTTTTTCTCTTGGAAATCTCTGTGTAACTAGAAGTCTTTCTCTGTCTTCTCTTCCTCTGACTTTTGAATGATTCATAATGATAAAGATTAAAAGACAGTAAAGGATAAGGTTATGGATCAAAATCTATTAATTGAAACTTTTATCTTCTAATTTATGTTCTGTGTTTTCCAGCTGAAATGTCGGCATTTAACCTTCAATTTAGTGAATTCTGTTTCCTACAATCTTGTGTCCCTTACCTGGTAGAGTTTAGGAGATCTGGTTCATTCCTAGTCATATTTGGATTGTCTTTGGGGCCTGCTGACTCAGTAGATGTTCCACTTTCTAATTTAAGAATGTCTAGGCAGGTAAACAAACCAATTCCTTGGATAGCTTTTGGGGAAAGAGCTCTATATTTTTCTGCTCTTCCACTATAGGGCTTTTTAATCACTTGCAGTGGCACAGCTACAGTAGTAGTACTCATGGATCAAGACAAAGGCAGTTTAATGAAGGAAAGCAAAAGCCTCACACAGAAGTGAAACGAAGTAAAGCAGAACAAAAAGATTTATTATCTATCTCACAAAAGCAGATGATATCCAGCCACTTCCTGGGAAGTAGGGCTCCAGTATGTCTAATGGTTGCTTTGAAAGACAAATGCCTCTGTAACAACTGCCACCCCCTCACACACCCCACCAGTTCCTTCTTTCTCTTAGATTTACTGCTGAGATGACATCATATGGTGCGGAATACCCTTTAGGTCAATTCTGTTCAGTTGTCCTGGTTATGCCCCCTCTCAACCTCTTGCTGATACCCAGCCTACTGGCCTTTGAGGAGGGGTTGGAGAGACAATCATGATGCTTTGTGAGCACTCCTGAACAATAACAAAACACTAGTGTTTTATCAACACCTTTCTAGCTATCAATGCAAAGCACAGCACTATGAGAGCTGCTGTGGTGAAAGTTAACTCCATCCCAGCCATACCCAATACAGAAAGTTTTGAAATTTGATGGTATTCGTTGTTTATAGAGAATATGAGACTGAGCCTAATATACCAGGATAATAGTTTATGTATTTTACAAGTTCAGCTCTCACCTAGACAAATACAATGCTGCTTCATGTCTAACCATTGAGTGCTGATACCAGCTAATTTCACAAGCATTTAAATTTCATCACGTAGTCATCTTTGTCCATTCATTCACTGGCTCCCTTTCTTTTATCAAAACATAGTACAAGCCTCTCACCTTCACTCTGAGGCTGGATAGTTGTCCTGGTTCTGGCTAGGGTAGAGTTCATATTCACCTGAGCTGGGTGGAGAACTGAAGCTGGTAGCCCCTATGGCTGGAATAATTAACTAATTAGCTAACAGCTGGGGTTAATTTACCCAAATTAGCCAAAGGGCTATTCCATCCCATCTGACATCATGCTCAGGATATAAGTGAGGAGGGTGCTGAAGGAAGTCTCTTGCTACTTGGAAGAAACTATGTGTGGAGATTTGTTGTAAGCCATTATACTGTATTTGTATTCTTTCACTGTTTTGTTTTCTTCTGCTATTGCTGTTAAATTTACTTTTTTGTTCAATCTTAACCCACGTGTTTGGGGTTTTTTTTTGTTTACCAATTTTCCCCCTATTCTCTTGGAGGGTGGGGGGACCGAGAGAGAGACTGCGTAGTCTGGTCCTGGTCGGGGCTGAACTACGACAGTAGTCCACCTTTCACCCTCCTTGTCATCTGTAATTCAGCATCAAGAATATTGCTGCAGACCACAAGCCTATGCTGATGGCTTCCATCGTGCTCCTCAGGTAAATACAATCAGGCTCTTTCTACTGCTGCCCATCAGACTACCTAGAAATAGATGAGCAGTTTTTATTTTTTTCTTTTCAAACATCTCCTTAAGTTTTTCTTGTCATATATTGCCTACATGAAGTTGCCAATAGTATAAATGGTTGTCATGTACTTTTGCCTACCACAACAGTTACTGTAGTTTCATTGCTTCCTCGAATATCCCATTCCATGAGATATTTAACTTGAAATGTCTTTTAAGACTATTTTCGGTGTCTGTTTGTACAGTATCAAGCTCAATAGAGTAGTGGTCTCTGAACAGGACTGTGTACTATCCTGATAGTTTCAGGCCTTACCTGTTTTCACTGATAAGTGAAAACCCACATGATTTATGCTAAGAGGTGTCGGTGGTTTCTTTTTTTCGTATTCAACTAGCTATGACTGGTTAAAAGCTTTAGATAGTTTTAACATTAATGGATTTATAAATAGAATAAAAGGCAGCTTTTATTATAAAAATGAATGATGTTTACTACAGATTTTTATTAGAAGTTAATAAAGAAAATAATAAAGACAGATTTAAGTTAAAACCATCATCCATAATTCATCTGAGAACCTCTTTTTTTTTTCTCTTATCACTACTTAGTGGTTTTGTATGCAAAAGCAGCACACAATTTTCAATGGAAATCTGAAGTAGGGAAAACATTTTAAATAAACCATTCAGTGTGCGATTCATTCCTGCTTAGTTTGGTAGAGCCTGGTTCTTCTGCTGTTCTGGGCTGCTTACAAGCACCAGATATTATTTTGCAGTGTTTGTCTGAGCAAGTAAGGAAGGAAAGTTTGAAGTAATTGTTCAGAATACCTATTGTTGTTAGTCAAGTCCTGTAAATTCTCTTTGTCATTCCAAACACGCTATTAACAACTGTATTGCTTTCACTGCTCATGTACTGAAGGAATGTAGTTATTTTGTATATACTATAAATTGAATAAGAACAAATAAAAGAATTTAAAAATAGAATCAGGAAGCAGTTCATGTTTCTAAAGGCATTGCCAAATGGTTTCCAGCCTGAAGACAGTTAAAAAAAAACAAACAAACTTTTGAGGCCTTTCAATCTTTAGTTTGATATTTTTCCAAGTTGCAACTGTCACGCTATCTCATTTCAAAAATCATCACAAAGATAGCAATGGTTGTAGTATCGTACAGTGTGTCATGAGTAAGGCTGATAAGTTCTAGCCTGAAGCAGTTGCTTCAATTTGGTTATTTTAATATTCTCAATTGAATGAACATTTTAACTTTTTTTCCCACTCAAATTCTACCTATTTGCTTCTTTTTCAAAGGCTGCTCATTTGGGAGCATAAAAGACACTTGTAATCTGTTTCATGATCTGTTCCTACCACCTTAGCCCTGACCCCATTAAACAAAACCACAACATTGCTCCAGTCTTTTTGTATCTTTTTTATTTTCAGGATCTTTCTTTTTTTAAAAAAGAATTTTCCTCTTCCACTGTGATATTTGTCTTTCCCTGTTCCAAGCAGATGCACCTAGTGGTTGCACACTTTTTTATAATATGCATTAGTCTTTGTTTTCCTAAAGTTCTGTCACTGCAGTCCCATTAAGTGAGACAAAGCTAACAGTATGACTCCATAATTTCTGTATGAAGGGACTTCGTTTTCTCTTTGTTTAAAAGAAAAAAACTTAAAAAGTTTGGTGGGCTTTAAATGCCTACATGATACAATTTTGTTAAGTCAATATCTATATACATGTTGTAAATAACATATATAACCAAACACAGTGCCTCTTAATTTTCTACTGCCATGATATTCAGGTTTTTGAAGAGTAAACGTAGGCTGAAAACCTATCAAAATGTAAGAAAGATAGAAAGTGTTAATATCTCATAGCAGAAATAAAACTTTTTTTTCACCTACTTAAATATTGCCACTTAACATTTTATGAAATGTAATAGCCTATGTTGCCCAGGTGACTTTCTCCCCTCATATCTTGATTAAATATTTACTTTCTTTAAGAGTCAATAGAGGACAGAGAAATCTCTGAAAATACATTTTTAAACATTCTATAAAGGGTCATATTGAAAAGGAATTTTAAACAGAGCTCTGTAAAATGCATTTTATTTGCATGAAAAAATATTTCATATCATGTTTTCTAAAAGTTTAGATGGTTGCACAAGTTTAAGTTTTGAATTATTCATTTACAGATATTTGCTATGTACAAATATGGAGGAAAAACTTCACCAACCAAACTAAAAAGAAAAAACTCAGACCCTGCTTCACATAGGCTAAATGCCAATTAAAAATTTCAAATAAATTACACCAAACATAGTTACATGTGTTCATCTTCAATTTGTTAAACAAAATTACATACAGTTTTTTTGGAAGGAATTTGTGAGAGGGAAGTCTACAAAAGAGAATGTTACTGCAACACTATAGTAGTATCTAGATTCATCTACAAAAGTTTATGTTCCTTTTTGCTGAATTATTCACAAACAGTGTTTCAAAATTTTAGGGAATTTCAAAGAATGGAAGAAAAGAAGTATCCATATTTATTTAGACAGGAAATACAGACATAAGTAAGACTTGTCAAAAGATAAGCAAGTTGTCTGTAAAACAGTTGTAAGAGAAAAACTGCTCTTTCTCTGAAGGATTTGCTCAATAACTCCTATCAAAACACTAGATTTTAGTCTTGTGGCAAAATAAAGCACCAGCTCTAATCTGAAGGCATCATTTATTAGAGGCTATTGTGTGGCTTGACCTGTTTTCTGAAATTATCAGAGGCAAGATTTTTCTCTGCATTGACTTTGTATTGTGATAAACACAGAAGTCTACTTGGAATCACGTTGAAATAACCAGAGGGGTTTTTTTCCAGAAGAAACAGAAGGATGGTTTGGTAGTAAGATGTATTTCCAACATTGTGCCATTGTTAGTCCTAAACAAAAATTGCTAGTTTCCAAAGAACGTATGAATTGACCTAATATTCAGGAGATTAGACATATAACATAGTATTTTTAGTCTTAATACTTTGTGTTTCTCTCATAAGTTCTTGTTTTACAATTGTAAGAGTTTGCAAACTACTGTTTGACTGACATAATTATTTGATTGTAGGAGCTACATCTTTAAGAATCTGATTCATTACAGATAGTAGAAAACCATGACTCAAAGAAGAAGAGATTAAAATATCCTTAAGTAGCAAGTGTACAAATCTGATTCCCACAATTTGTTAATTCTATCCTTGTTAAAAAAAAATACATATTAAGTACAGTAGCTACCATGTTCTTTTCCCTTACTTTTCTTATAGGGCATGATATTGTTGTAATATTTTCCATCTTTTCACACAGTTAAATTTTTGTAAGACTTATGTATTACATCTATACTTATTATGTAGGAGTGAATTATGTATTTATTATACAGGACTATATATTATGTAAATAAAATACAAACTGCAAAATATCTATCTTCTTTTTGGAAATTGGAAATCTGAGATGTAATAAACAAAAATACTAACCTGAATATGGCTAGCAAAGGTGGGTGCAAGCTGTTTGTATTCACTGTCATTCTGATTGTTATTCTACAGTAGTCTTTAGGTACTGCTCTGTCAGTGTTTTCGTTTGGACCCAGGGTGCACATCTAATGGTCCCCACTTTATGGAGCTTTGTTTATATGCTAGGGCAGTCTCTCATGAACCCATGCCTTTTCATGTGAAAGAGACAGAAGATAGATAATGGAAACATGCCTCAGGTGCTCTATCCACAGGCAAGGATTCCTTCCTTGGGACAAGATTAGACCCCCTTAAATCAGTATAGGGAGAACCACTCGGCTGTCAGCAGACTGTTGTGCATAGCAGAGTAAAAAATTGCTGACATAATTTCTTAGCTATATCACACTTCTATCAATTTAAAAACAAACACACACACACACTCCCTAGGGGGAAAAAAAAAAACAAACAACCAAAAACAGAAAAAAAAGTTGACTCTTAAAGAAACTTTCCTAGTCTATTATATATATCTTTGCTCAGAAGTTAAGGTGAATCAAACCAATAAGCAGCATCCAGGAACAATGAAGTTCTTAGAAGTTTGCTTACCCAGCAAAAAATATGATGAATAAAATGCAGTTGCTTTGTGAGTAGTTGTTAACGTCTGAAGACTGGTAAAATTGCTGAGTTTAAGAAAGAAAAATATAATATATTTTTGACAAGTTACTGTGAATTCTGGCAGTGCAGTTGTATGCTTTGAAATATTTTTGCCAACAAGTCAGTGTCACTTATTTCTTTTGCTGTTACGAAGATCCTGCTTTTAAAGTAGGATCATTCCTAGTGTAATTCATGTTTGAGTCTGATGTATATATGTGCACAGTGCCGAGGGAAGCACGTGTCTTTTGAAAAAGATCCAGAATCATACTTTTCAGAACACCAACAAAGACTTGATTTGAGATAACAAAACTATCCAGAAAAGTATGTAAGGTCTTTAACTATATATCTGACATAATCAGACTTCTGCTTCTTTTTTCTTCCTACATAATAACTCATTTGTTCATTTCTATGAAACATTGGTTTCATACTCTTGTCTCTTCTCATACTTGAGGTGATAATATTTTTAAAATTTGTACAAAGAGAGTCTTAGCTCTTGTGAATTGCTCGAGAATTTAAAAATAGACACTTTAAAATTGTGTTGCAATTCAAAGTTTTTTGTTTCTACATATTTTTTTTTCAGAAGCCAGGTTATCTCCCTCCCACTTTTGTTTTCAGTAAAACATAACATCAGAAGGATTTCTTGAGGAATACTTAGTATGTATTAAAATGCACAATGAGGTTTCATAGTTCTGGAAGTGTCTGTTTTAATACTATGGCACCATTCTTTTATGGACTTTGCAAACTAATGCTGTAGATGATTTCCATTAAAGGGTTGCCTTAGTTGTGAAGTAGCTGATATTTCAGAGGCACAGTTGTATTTCTGTAGATGCAAATTTGAAAAAGATATGAAAAGAAGAAGATAAAATGGCAGAGAAGTTTGAAGTTTGAAGATTACTTCATAATCTAATAAAAGCTCAATTACTGTTGCCCTAGTGCACAAACTGTTTTGGTTTTTTTTTTTTGGTAGGGATGCAGAAACCTAAATAGTCATTACCACAAAGCTGGTTACAGGGTTAATCTTTTGTGCTAAAAGCAACAGTGACCATAAAAATTAGAGTATTTTTTTTGTGAGAAAGAGCTAGTTCTAAGAATCATTATGCAGTATGAAGTATGGGATATCCAGGTGTTTTTTCTCTTCTGTCAGACAGCAAAAAAAAAAAAAAAGAAAACAAGATCAAAAGTGCAGAAACCTCCAGAGTTGCAATAGGCAAACAAGCACAAAGAGAATCTGGTAAATGAAGCCATCTATACTAAGAATCCATGCTGAGGAGTTGGTTACTACTGAGATTTAATTAGCAACTCAGTACTGGGAGAGGAACCAATTACACAAGCACAAGGATTTAACTAGGGAGGCTGAACCCTGACCTGTATCCTTTAAAAAGGTTCTTGTTTATACTCAAAGTGTTTTTGCTTTTCTTGGTTTTTTTTTCAAAAAGTAGACAAAATACTGAAAATTATTCCTGGAAAGTTTGGAGGTGAATTTTATTTTGGATTCTCATCCAAATTTTAAAGAGACTTCCAAATTTATTTTAACATACATTTCTCTGGAAAATAAATTAAAAACCTCAAGAAAACATGTTTTCCTCTCCCCCTCCCCAAGCCCCCATACCCAGTTTTCCTGTCCATGTCATGACTCCTTGATATTTGAAAAACAGGAACACATGCTGATCTCTGTTTATGTATAGACCCAAGAAAACCAGAAAACATGAAAGTTCATCATGTGTAAAATCATAAATAAATCTTTCTTATTTTTTAATACATATCCTAACCTTCAAATCTTCCAGAACTGGTTCTTTTCCTTTTGTAATGTTAAATGATGCTTCTTATTAATACATTTCCTTTTTATTGGACTATAGTATAGTACTTGATCAAAGAAAAAAAAAAACATTATTGGTAGATCACTTTGTATTTTATATTTTGATCAGTAAAGCTAATAAAATCTATGTTTACAAGCCTTCTCTAAATTTCTGAAATGCACATGATTTTAAATACATATAAATCTCATATGTAGCTCAAATATCTGCTTAGACTACTATGCCATTATATTCATTTCATCCTCAAATCTCTATATAGATTGTCTGTAGATCTGATACTGAATTAAAAAATTGTCATTAGTCATCAAATTCTTGAGATGTAAGGATCAAGTTTATCTCTTAGACCTACTGCTACCATGCAATACGATTCTCTAAGGTGTTCCCTAAGAAATGCAAGTGCTGAATATCTGATGTTTCTAGGATACAGACTGAAATCCTTGAGAATCTGAGATTTCAGCAGATTTCCATTTGTGAAATCAATGTCACACCAAGGTCGGAGTGCTACAGGTTGTGTTGTGTTTTATACGCAAATGACCTGGTTTGGTCTCTTTGCTATTGCCTACGGTTCTTACATTGTCATAATCAGGTACATAGAAAAAGCAACCTGAATTAAAACACAGCCATAGAAAATTAGCAAAAGAAAAAGGTTCAGAGCTCTTCATATGCATTAAGTATTGTTTGGATCCACCTTTTGAACATGGCGATCCAATTTTGTAAGCAGCTATGGCAACAACCATGTTCAGGGCTCGATGGAGCTGCTGTTTAGATAAGGAACATTCTGGACTGGGGAAACCTAAAGACTCATGTATCTGTTGCCTCACCATGTGCTCTAGAAATATATATCTTTTCATGCATTTTTTTGGTAATCTGATGACCCATTGGTCTGCTCATCTCCCCCCAAAAATTGTTGTAGTTAATAATTTAAACTCAAATACAAGTAAAAATCTTGATTAATCATTAGCATTTCTGCTTAAATTACATTTTGGTCTGACTTGTTGACCAGAAGCAGAACATTGTCTTTCAATATTAATCTCCAAATACCTTAGATTTTTTTTAGTGCCTCACTGAAGCTGCATTTGTTTCTTGCCTGTATTCACACAGAATCTAACTTCTTTGCCAACCTGTATCTTTCAGACTGTCAACAATTGTGTATCTACACTGAATTAAACTTACTGTTGTAATCATAGAAGACAGTGACATTAGAGAAACAGACATTTTGAATACTTGTATTTAGAGAATTCTTGTTCTGAGCAGACTACAGAATCATAGAATCATTTGGGTTGGAAGGGACCTTCAAAGGCCATCTACTTCAAGTCCCCCAAAAGGGGCAGGAATATCTTCAACTAGACCAGGTTGCTCAGAGCGCCATGCAACCTGACCTTGAATGTTTCCAGGGATGGGTCATCTACCACCTCTCTGGGCAACTTGTCCCATTGTTTCACCACCCTCATTGTAAAAAAAAAAAATTTCCTTATATCTAATCTAAATTTACACTCTTCATTTAAAAGTAAGACTAGAGGGGCAGAATCACCCCCCTCAACCTGCTGGTCACACTTCTTCGGACGCAGCCCAGGATGTGGTTGGCTTTCTTGGCTGCAAGCACACATTGCCAGCTTGTGTTGAGCATCTTATCCACCAGTATCCTCAAGTCATTCTCAGGGCTGCTCTCAATCCATCCTCTGCCCAGCCTGTTTTTGTACTTGGGATTGCCCTGACCCAGGTGCAGGACCTGGCACTTGGCCTGGTTGAACTTCATGAGGTTTGCATGGGCCCATCTCTCCAGTTTGTCAAGGTCCCTCTGGATGGCGTCCCTTCACTCCAGCATGTCAACTCCACCACACAGCTTGGTGGTGTTGGCAAACTTGCTGAGGGTGCACTCTATCCCACTGTCCGTGTCACTGACAAATATGTTAAACAGCACCAGTCCCAGTACTGACCCCTAAGGAATGCCAGTCATCACTGGTCTCCACTTGGACATTGAGCCATTTGCTGCAACTCTTTGATTGTGGCCATCCAGCCAATTCCTTATCCACCAAGTGATCCATCCATCAAATCCATGTCTCTCCAGTTTAGAGACAAGGATGTTGTGTGGGACAGTATCAAATGCTTTGATATCTGAGCTATAGAAATCCAAAGTTATTTGGGATAAATATAAGTATCAGTTATTTTCAATACAAAACAAGATGCTGTGTTTCATTGTGAAGTTGTCTTAACAACCCACAACTCAATAATTATTTGAAAAAGCAAACTTTTTGAGTTTACATCTGATTTTGTGCTGAACATCTGAAATAATAATATTTGATACTATTAAAATTTATCCCCATTTTACTCAGCCAAAAATATTTGCTGAATTCTTTGTGGATTCCCTCTGATTAATTATGATGTAGGTTGTTTCACTTTATGTGTATGTCCAATTCATAGCTGTCTTATTTCTAACAGAAAAGGTTCTATGAGAAAAGGTTTGAACTCAAAACTATTGTATGACTGGTATCTCCATAGGTTCTAAAATTCTACTTGTTTGCAAAGTTCAGGAAGTTCTCTAGTGCATCTCTCAGTTTCCAGGGAGGAAACATCTGGATGCTTAGCACAGCAGGCAATAAAAATTAGCAGTTTCCGTACAAGCGGATTTTTAAATATGCATAGTAATAAACACAATTCCACAAAATATACACTAACAAAGCACTAGGTTATAAATTGCTACTTTGAGATTTATATGTTTTATTCACTGGAAACTACTGTCCGTCTGTATTTAGAGCTAAAAATGGCTGTTCACCTTGTAAGGTTTTATAAATACTGCTTTTCTAAATAAATTGTTTTTCTGTACCCTGATAACAGGGCTAATAACAGTACCTGAAGACTTAATAACGGTGTTGGCACAGGTCAGCTTGTATCCTGCTAATTCTTTCTCACACTGAGCACACACATGAAGAATATAGTACTTGCAACACCCGTGGAGTTTATTATATTTGCGGATAGTGATGATGGTAGTAATCTTAAGTGACTAGCAAAACAGAAGGACACTTGAAAAGATATAGCTAAAATACACTAATAATCAACAAAAGAAATGCATCCTGAAGCGGAAATTTTCAGGACTCCAGCAAAAAGCCCTTGGAAGAGTTTGGGTTATCAGGTACTCCATCAGTGCTTCACTAAGGATGTTTAATTCCTTTCTGTGAGAACCTGGTAAAATTAGCTGATTTTACCTACCAGAAATTTTAGATAGAAACTTGAAAAAATGAAATAATGAAATCTGATGTTAATTCAGAGATAATTTTTGGCTAGCTTCTGGTTTATCTGTGTACTGAATTGTCATCTTTCTGACAGGTTTGAAAAGTTAAGTAATTTCCAGTAGATTTAATGGGGGCGGAAAGGTTGTGTTTTCTTTAGGCTTACTTGTCAGGACTTACAAAGCTGATTTGGAGACTGGATTTAGAAGTTTTAGGAAGGTTTGATGAATAGGGCTGAACACTTTTTGATTATTATTTGCTCTACTTTTCTTTCCTGGTGTGAAACTGAGGCTAGGCCAAGGTCCCATTACAGAAGTTGCTAAGTAAACGCATAATAAAATTATAATCCCTGTTGTGTAGAGCTCACAACTCAAATAATAGCCTGACATTTCAACAATGCTAACTTAAAGTATATTAGTGAAGTTTTATTCCCATTACATAACAGGTATGTAAGCATTCGGAAATGTGTATGAATATGAATTTAATTTGTATCAGAAAGTAATATATTTTAAATGATAATTTTAATTAAGTAGTATAATTTTGAAGTGATGGACATTGTGTTATACTAAGATGTCACAGTTATTAATTTAAGCAGTAAATATTTACAAACTTTATTCTTAAGCGAATATAAGACAAACTTCTCTAGAAACATTCAATTACTTTCCATATGAAAACACGTTGAAAATTCTCCTTTTGTTGAGATCTTATCTAAGCTTGGAACTGTCTTTTTGCATTAATCAAGCAAATTACAGTATTGCTAATCATTCTCAAGGTCCAAGTAAATCTCATACACATACTAAAAAGAGTTCGTTCACTGCTGTCATTTCCATCCTATCCAAACAGAAATAATGAATTTTCATAGAATCATAGAATGGTTAGGGTTGGAAGGGACCTTCAAAGGTCATCTAGTCCAACCCCCCTGCAAGGAGCAGGGACATCCCCCACTAGATCAGGTTGCTCAGAGCCC
>JAAGAY010006356.1:0-15082 GCA_011801015.1 Ardeotis arabs | reverse complement strand
CACTTAAGAGACAATATGATAGTTAAGATTATAAAAAAATATTAATGCTGCCTCTTACAAACATATTTTCTGATAAGTATTTACACAGTATATATATATATATACACACAATATATCACCTCAAATTAGGTGGTTCCATGCATGCAGCTTGGGATGGCATTTCAATCTGTGTAAACTATGGAAGTAACCAGTGTGAAATGTACAGATTAAGTTTCCTATGAACTATCCCACATGTACTTTAAGAGGTTGTGAAAAAAATGACTCAAATTATGCTGGAGAGTGTTAAAATAATGCACACAAATTAAGAAGGGCACAGAAAAGGTGACAATGCTAATTCATGGGCTCGAAACCACTTCCACAGAGGAAAAGACTCAGCGTGGTTGGAGTCCTTGGCTTGGAAGAGGATGAAAATTTGACAGTAGCCCATGAAATCATAACACTTATGGAGATACTACATCTGGTATGATGATTGTTGTTTTTTTGTAATGCAGGAGTTAGGAACCACCCACTGAGATTGCTAAGGAAAAGGGAACAGTTTGCAAGCAATGCATAATTATATGGTGAAACAGGTTGCTAAGGTTTTGGGCCACCAGATATTAAGGACTTTAAAGGTAAAACTGCATACAAGAAGGAGCAGGTAAACAGAATAGATCTGTTGATTAATCTCCAGATGTACTGATTTACCTCAGATTATGGATTCTGATTATGAAATCACCCATGGATTTCCTCATTCCAGGGAAAAGATCACTTCATATTTCTCCCAATTCTTTCACCCCTCCCACAAATCTCTGCTCTTGGCTGCAGTAAGAAGTATGAAACCAGGCCACTATGGCCTTTGTCTGATCCATTATCACACACCTTAGTTTCTTACAACCCTTTCCCTGCAACGTGTACTTTAAATTTGGCCTAAGCTAAAAACTGCAGTTTGGCTTGCGTGAGAACAAGATTTCCTGTTATATTGTACGGGGTCTGGCCAGGATAGAGTCAGCTTTTCCGTTAGCAGCCCTCATAGTGCTGTGCTTTGTATTTCTAGATAGAAGGGTGTTGGTAACACACCAATGTTTTGGCCACTGCTGAGCAGTGCTTGCAAAGCATGAAGCCTGCCTCTCCAACCTCCCCTCCAAAGGTCAGTGGGCTGGAGATGGGCAAGAGGTTTGCAGGGGACATAGCTGAGACACCTGATCCAAACCAACCAAAGGGATATCCCATACTATGTGATGTCATGTTCAGCAATAAAAGCTAAAAGCTAGGAGGAGGAGAGGTATGTTTGTTGTTAAGGTGTTTGTCTTCCAAAACAACCACTATGCACACTGGGGCCCTACTTCCCAGGCAGTGGCTGGATATCTCCTGTTGATGGGAAGCAGAGAATAAATATTTTTTTTTAAATATTTTTTTTTTTGCTTTGTTTCTGCACATGGTCTCTACTTTTCTTCGTTAAACTGCCTTTATCTTAACCTATAGTTTTTAATCTTATTTTCTCTTCCTGTCCTGTTGAGGAGAGGAAGTGAGAGAGCAGCTTGGTAGGCACCTGGTAGCCAGCCAAGGTCAATCCATCACAGTCTTTTTTTGGTACCCTTTAGAGGAATTTGATATAAGGATAGTAATGGGAAAAACATGGAATGGGCACCTGGTGGACAGCTGAAGTCAACCAACCACATACATACATGTGACAGAAACACCAGCTCTTTGTTTTATGTTCAAAGTGAGTAATAGTCAGGAAAGTACCATTAGTAAGGCATTCAAACTAGAGTTTTTAATGTGAAAATTCAAAGGCCATGAAATCTCAAAACTAAATGTGAACAGCAAACTAATCCTGTTCTCTGCCTGCCTTCTAAAAACAGGTTTGGTCATACAAGGCACTGAAATAAAGAGGCATACGCAGGGGTGAGCTGCAGCTTTGGAGCCCTAACTTTGAAATTAGTTTTCCCCTGGCAGGCTGAATATATTCCTCTTAAAGTCGTGTTTCACTGTTTTGTGTCCCTTTGAAGAGAAGACAGTTCTTGCTTAGAGCTGTGAGTGGTGCACAATTGAGTATTTGTATAAGACACTGATTTTGGATAATTTTAGTTCTACTGTTGAATCTTTTAATTTCATAATAGTGAGGAGAATTATATATGTGTGTTTGTGTGTGAGTATGTACATATGTACACACACAAACATTTTGCATGCAAAGAATACAAGATGGACATTCTTATCGTAACTTTACAAAAATCGAGTTTTGATAGTTTAGCAGATAAACTATCAAATAGCTATTATTCTGGAGTGGGAGTGCTGGAATATTATTAGAGGCAGAGAAATAAGGTTGATAATTGTGTCTTTACAAAAGACTTTAACCCTCAAGGTGCACACTGGAGAACAGATGCTTAAATACAGACAAGGCCTGCTTTTGCCTTGATAGGACAGCTGAGAGATCTATTGACAAAAAGAGATCTTGATCCAAGGAAATAATGCTCCCTTAGAATTGTTTTTGGTCAGTAGTTAAGACATTAGAGAAAATTTAATTTTCTAGAAGAAGAAAATAAATTAAATCTAATTTGCCTCAGCCTCAGTCAAAAGTTTGATCCAATTGCTGTAAGGAAAATTATCAGGTTTTCTTCAGAAAGAGAAGCTGGAGGTTAGTAGAATAATTGCAGACTCAGGTTTTCACACAGAATATCAGATGAGCTCATACCAGTTACTGATGCCACAAAACTAAGAAGTGTTGTCACTTCAAAAGAAAACTGGGCTAGCATTCAGGAGAACACAGGTGAGCTTGAGAAGTGAGGGAATTGAAGCAGTAAAATACTCAGTAGTGCAAAACAGGATTTTATGTAGAAAACCTAGGTCCCTAAAGATGAAAATGGATTTGTTTATGAAATTAGTAATTTAGTATGTTGCCTGCAATACCTTGTAACAAATCTGAGGCCCAGTTTGGTACTCCTAAACATTCCTTTCCCTGTTTATAGGCTCTGTTTAACCAGCATAGTCCCAAGTATGGATAAATAAAGCTACTGTTAATGCTGGAGAGGCTCACGTTGTTTTAGAGAGGGACTCACTTCTACAGGTGCATGTGAAAGCTCTGAGTTTACACTCAAGGTAATGGCAGCAGAGGAACGCATAATATCAACTGCCTTTGGCTGGGAAAAGGACAAATGTTAGTCTAGACTGAACACTCAGGTTTTGGACTATTTGGTTGTGGTGTGGTTGTCCACAGGTCAGCCTCTACAGGAAAGTGAGTTACAAAAAGGTGACTTAGTGTTGACACTAATGGTATCCTTTTGCACTTGGTATCTTTGCTGGGTAGAGTTCTTGGGTTTTTTTCAGTTCTGGAACTGGACCACAGGACAAGAGTTTCTAGGCTTGCAGCTGTTTCTTCATGCCTGCTCTTTGCTCTGGTAGGAGGAAGAAAACCAACCATGAGGGCAGAGGGAGACATGCTGGTTCCAGTCCAAGATGCCTCTCTGGCGTTTCCGTGGGAGGATGCAGCGATGGCTTCCCAGCACATAGCAGTTGCACAGTGGGTACCCAGCAGAGCTCGGAAGCTTTTGCAACTTTCCAGATTTTGGCTTTGGTAACATACCACTTGATTTGAAGAAGTATTTCTGGGCAATAAGCATATGCAGTTTTGGGTCCAGCTGGCAGGTTTCTCTAGCACAAACACCGCCGGCACTGCTTGCAGACCCAACACTGCAATTCCTTATTTCAGTTTTGCACTCACTGGGCTTCTGTGTGCCCAGTCAGACAACACATCTCACTGTGTCCTGACATGTCTCCGTCACTACATTTCACATAGGGCTGCCTCTCCTCTCAGTTCCTCTACTTCAAACATCTGGACTCATAATGAATAAATAAAATTTTCTCCTTAAAGATTTCTTCCTTAGACCAAGTATCAATCAATAACATGCCCATGCCACAGTGGATTGCAAATTTATTTGAATGTTCAGTTCTCAGACCAAAGATGAAACTCACTCTTTTCTTCGTATAATGAAGAATATTTTTTACATAAGAACAGGGAACACTTGTCCAGACATAGCCTAATTTCCTTTCTCCTTGAGAAATATTTGGGCATGAAAGGAAAATTGTCATTAGTTCGTATTTTGCTGTCTATTTCTTTTATCTTCAGTCTGCCTGAGGTTACAAATTCCAAATGGAAACATTGCTGAATTAATATGCTCTTCACTGCTATTTTTTTCTATGGTTAATTTCTCACATGGCATACAAAAGAAGGTGAACATTTAGGTTTAGCTGAAGAAAAGAATGTATGCAAAAATGGTAAATATCTTCATACAGATCATAGAATCATAGAATAGTTAGAGTTGGAAGGGACCTTTAAAGGTCATCTAGTCCAACCCCCTTGCAAGAAGCAGGGACATCTCCAAGATCAGGTTGCTCAGAGCCCCGTCTAACCCAGCCTTGACTGTTTCCAGGGATGGGGCACTTACCACCTCTCTGGGCAACCTATTTCAGTGTTCCATCACCCTCATTGTGAATTTTTTTTTTCCTGATATCTAATCTGAATCTTTCTCCCTCTATTTTAAAACCATTACCCCTCATCCTATTGCAACAGGCCCTGCTGAAGAGTTCCTCCCTGTCTTTCCTGTAGGCCCCCTTTAGGTACTGGAAGACTGCTATAAGGTTTCCTTGGAGCCTTCTCTTCTCCAGGCTGAACAGCCCCAACTCTCTCAGCCTGTCCTCATAGGAGAGGTGCTCCAGCCTGGATACATTTTCATGTAATTGTAAAAGCTGAAAAGTTGCCTTCACTTTTAGCCTTAGTGTCATGCCTACTCACCTAATCTGAAGATGCAGCTGTTGCTTCAGCTGGATACTGCAACACTGCATGTTGAAGATGCTCTCCTGCTCCTGGTCCTTCTAGAGCATGGGTCCTGTGTGCTTACTTGGGCTGCCTGCAGGAGAGAGCCCTTGGCAGCATCCCAGTGTAATCCCTGGGTTCTCTGCCCAGAATATCACTGTTTCTGTTGCACAGTGTCTGCGTCTTTGCATGTAAGATCAGCTCCTTTGGTTTCTTCTTCTGGCTTCCTTCTGCACATGGGTAGGGACCATCCCTGCTCCTTTTGTAACCAGGAGGAGATTTATTGCTTTACATGCATTGTTCAACAGAAGCAGATATTTATTTTATTCCACTGCAAAAGTCATTTGTGAACAGAGATGAAATATGATCTCAATCTGTATTCAGACAGGGCTCAAAATCACAGCAATAGATTTGTTATTATCCCTTTCAGAAAGCAAGGGCTGAGGAGAAGCGGCAGAACTGAGTTATGGATCATGTTTCCTAGACTGAAATGATATTCCTGAGAGTGAGGTGCTGTGGGTTAGCGCGGTTTTGGTGATGCTACAATCATGCATTCTCAATATACACTGAAGTTTCTGATCTTCGTGCTCCCCTCAGACATATTTCACAGTGTAGCAGAGTGATCAGGTCCTAGAAATGATGTAACACATCAGAGCAACAGAAAGAAATGAGAGCTCTGTCTTTTAAAGCAGAATCAGCCAGTGGAATAAGTTTTAAGTACACTACAGTGCCGACACGCCTTTATTCTAACCTCTGTGTAATTTAATTCTGTGGAAAGAGGCATCAGGCCTTGTGAATGTATTAACCCTTCCAAGGACAGACTGGAGTCTGAGAACAAATTAGTACAGTTGCAAACAAGAAAATCCTTTGCCTTCCTCCCCTTATTCTGGGACTCTGAAGCTGATGATAAAGAAGATGAGTGAAAGGATCAGGGGGCCTACACTACTATGGGAGAAGGAGGATCTTTCTGCCATGCTTTAGGAAACAACTGAATTTGGACCATAAACTTCTGAACTGAATCAGAGTCAGGTTTTCTGAACTGGTACCCCACATTCTGCCAACCGCAGACCTTTCTGTTAAGTTTGCTATTTTAATGTGATATTACTAATGAGAAAAAATTTATTTTAGTGTTTTCTGTCTGGGTTTCTTCATATGCTTCTCTTGGTGCATCTTTGGCTCCTGCTTGCCTTCTGTGCTCAGATAAATGTCATGTTAACCTTCAGAAGTGTACCTGAGGGCTGTGGCGCCTGTGCAGTAAGAGCAGTTCTGATGCCACTGCACGCTTCAGCTTGTTTATCAAACCCTTACCTTACAGAAGCTGATGTGTCAGATCATCTGCAGCTGATGGAAGAGAATACCTGACAAGAAGATAAGAAGAAAACACCCCATTCTTTTCCTACTAATGTCTGCTGGATGTTTTATGTCTTTGCAGTACTTTACAGGGCAGTTCACAGGATAGTTTCTTCTGTGTGTAACATTTAAGAAAAGGTATCTTGTTATCCCTTTCTTTGCTGCTTCTTAAAATGGGATGTTTTCCTCCCTTTCTTTTTGTAGTGTCAAAAATCACCCAACATTTTCATTTCTTTCTGCCCTGAACTAAAATCACAAAGATCCAACTGATGAGGAAATCTTAGACAGTAGTGTATTTTTTGGCATAATCATTGTTCACAAGGAGGAAATTTAGGAGCTCCTGTGATAGCAATTAATGCTTTAGATTTACTTGACAAAAGCTCCCTTAATTTATAGAGAAAAGTCCTTCTGCAGAGAACTGGAGAAAGAATTCCTCCATCACTGAGGGTGGCAGAGAAGTAAGGTTTCATATGTTTGGAAAAAAAAAAAAAAAAATCGGTGCAAAAAAGCAGATTCAGCTCTGGCTATTGTTTAATGTATTTTTGGGCTGATGAGCATTGTATGCCTATCCATCCTATCCTTCCAACTCTTAAAAGAAAGAGAAGTGGATTTAAAATAGGCTAGTAAACAGTGGTATATCTCATTTGCACTTTTCAGATCTTTGAAGCGCTTTCTCCATGTATGCAGACTCTAGGATGGACAGTCCCATGGTGATTACCAAAGTCAAAACCAGTACACGGCTTCTTCCTGCTGGATACATTGAAAGGGTTGCTATATATTAGCCTCTGAAACAGATTTCATAAAGCAAGTTCAGAATGTTAGTTGTAAGCATGAATGCTCTTAAATCAAAGTTTCCTGAACTCGTGCTTTCTGAAGCATCAAATGATGAGAAACTTATAGCAGAGAAGGAAAAGTAATAAAACAACTGCTTCCTCAAAATGCAGGTGAGGGCCTTATGTTAATTCTGTTCTCACCAACCTATTTTTGTGACAACAACTTTCACAAAACTGAATGGAGAGGAGTGATTAAATTGCATGCTGGCCCTGAAATACCTTTTCTTGATGTTATAACTTGCAAAAGGACAACTACAAACAGTAACTGTGGTATAGTTACTGTGTGATAAATTCTGCTCCTGTGTCAGCACCTGCTGGGCAGGGAGCAGGGAGGAGACTGAACTGAGCCTTCATCTCATTTACACAGCCTGATTATACAGGAGCTTTAAATCCAGCTCTCATTCCACTTTATATTTTCATCTCCATTCAGTTTCCAGTGAAGTGTTCCTGTGTTCTTGAGAAAAGCTTTCTGTAACCAAACGTGTTTGGTTACAGAAAGCAATATCATCTCTCCCCTAAATCTGATTAGTTATTGTTCCCTTAAGGAGCACTAACTATGCGCATGTGCTTTGCAATCCAAGCCATGAGGCATAGACACTGGCCAAATGCCAATGCAGCAGTCCACTGATGCCATGCATGGAAGGCAGAGCCTGAAAAGGCTCCAGGGGAGATCCTCTGGGGAGGCTGAGGCTTTGGCCCATGTTTCCCAGGAATCATCTTTCTGAGCTTTCTTAATGGCCCTGCTCCCCACCAGCTCGTGCTCATCCTGTCGGCCAGTCAGTGCAATGTGGGAAAGGAGCCTAAACCCTCACATCTTAAAATCTGTGGTGTCCTGATGAATTAGTTTGATCAGCATGATTTTATACAGTAGAAGGATGTAAGCATCACTATGATTATGCTTATCTTGTGGTAATTTTACACAAGTTTCTGTATGCTCAATTAATTTTTTTTTTCTGAACTGTGTATGCCATAGCAGACACATTTGGGATTTTGATTCAACACTGCTCCATGTGAATGTTTCCCGTTTTACATGTTTCCCTGTGTGAATCATCACCAGTACCATAAAACTGGGAGGACAAGGATGGAAAGGACAAAGGACACTCTCTAAGGACAGTCTTCTCCTGTATGTCAGTTTGGAGAGAGCCTTTAGACAAAGGCAGTCAGCTCCACAGGACGCCTTTTCCCCTGCCACGAAGAAAACAGGGTGCTCCTGTTTTAACGGTGCTTTGTTGCTCCTCAATCAGTTGCCTTAGGAGAGCTTCATTGGGCTAAAAGCAACTTCCTACAGAGAGTTAATCATGAACCATATTTTGAAAATTTGGTCTAGGATCTTTAAAAATGAATGTGTAAGTCACAAACATAAATAGTTTGTATTTGTATAAACTTCAAAACAAATATTTTGTGTTATGTGCATAAACATGAGGATCATGTATGCAAACTGAACTCCAGTATGGGCATCTCTAGAAATGAACTTAAGCAATATAGTGATAAGGACAGTTAGATACAGTCATCAAATCAGTTAACAATCTAAAAAATGTGCCATGAGCACATCAGATAAGATTTCATTCTACCCCAAATGGGCATATATGCTGCATGAGAAAGTTCAAAAAAATCCAGTCTTCACTTATCCTAATTTAGTCCTTACTTATTTAGTAATGTAATATTACCAGTAGAGAATGAGCAAAACTAAGAAAAGTGAGGATTACATAGACAGGACTATCGGTTATTTAATTGAAATAGAAGCATGTCGTGATAGTTCTCTTCTGAAATAAGCTGACAGTGAACACTAATATGTCACAACATACCACAGATTGATTTCTGTTCAGACATAATGATTAGTACAGATGATAGTTAATGCTGCGATTTGCATACCTTGGATTAGTGCTTAACCTGGGTGATTACTGTAAGTAAGCCATGCATGTCTCTCCTACATTTCTTCATCTGCAGATATTCAGGCATGACTTTAAACTGGTCCCCAGTGTGCAATACTCACTGCCATGATCAGCAGTATGAAATGAAATGTTAAATCCAAAAGCAAAGAATCAGCACTATCTTTATGAATTTAGCATTCAAACCAAGCAATTTAATTTATCAAAGTCTGAACTGAAAACACTCTCTGATTATTTATATATCCATGTGAAACTTGCTGCTCCTGTAAAATAGCCAGATATATTGACAACCAGTGAATTTTAGTAGTTTGAAAAACACTACCCAACCTTAGGTTTTACAGTAATTAATTTTAATTCTGGCAGGGAGAGAGGCACTATTCTTGAGTTTCTTTAAGACTTAAAAAGTTCAGGTTTAATTCTTATCATATTCTTGTGAAAGAACTGTGGAAATACTTCTTGTAAGAAAACAAAACCAGATTTGTAAGTAGCATCAGTGGTACAGGAAATGTAACGATGGTATACCATCCACACATTTGATTGAAAAATGTGTTTTGAAGCTTTTTATTTACTGGCTGCAGTGGTAGGTGATAACTGCTATGCGTGAAAATCCTAACAGATTCTTGAACCTTTAAGAAGGTTCTGAAGATATTTGTATTTTAATATATCAGTCTGAATTTATATTTAAATATCAGTCTGAAGATATATAGTATTTTAAATAGTTGTCTTAATAGTTTTTGTTAAGTTTGGAGAGATCTGTTAAGGGTTTTCTGATAACATACGGAATTCTGTAACTGTGATGTTGGGATGTATGCACATTTTGTAGTTATGATTCATCACCAGGGTCTGTAATGTCTATCATCCTAGAAATTCTATCTTTATTCCAAAGAACCTGTAGGAACTTATATACCAGAAGAATTATGGGTTTGGGTGTATGACTACCAATATTCAAAGATGCTAAAGTCCTTTCTATGCTATTTACATGTTACAAACCCCTGAATCTTTTAGATATGACTGTCCTATTGTTGAAACTAAATATTTACACTCCAGATGTTACTTCCAAAATGCAGTAAGTACCATAGTTTCGGAGACATCTTGTATTCCAGAAACATATTCTTCAGATAACACCATTTCTTTCTGCAACATTTTACTCTGAGGCAGGGAGTCTCACAAGAAGAAAACAACAAAATGTTGATCTTTTGCATTCAGCTAACCTTGAATCATGATATATAATCTATTTCAGAGATTACAGCCCACACATGAGCCCTTCTTTTAGAATTCAGAGGAAACATACTCTCCTCTTGTGACTTTTACTGTGACGAGAGCAGTGTTCAAAATTACTTTCTGTATGTATGTGGAAGAAGTCTTGATGCAGACCTGACACAACATTGTTTGTTTTGTCTGGTAAACTGTCGACCAGTTCTTGCTCAGTAATACTGCTGCCAGAGGAGTTGAAAATCCTGTATCTTTTTACTTTAGAAAGACTGTGATCAATACATCTACCACACATCTCTCTTCTCACTGCCAGTTTACAGCATGTAACTTCATGTTCCAGCCTTCTCACCCATTGTATTTACGAAAGTTCAGTGAGCTCTAGCAAAACCAGAAGATAGGAAAACAAAAAAAAAAGCTTACTTTTTGTATCCAGTACAATACTATGAATGAGCAAAGAAATAATGAAATATCCCTGTTTAGACTCCCTGCTTGCAGAGAACCTTGCACTTTCTTTTGCATTCACTCTGAGAAAGTTCTTCATATGTAGGGACAGGCAATTTAAAAGAAAAGACACTCAGGCTCTCCACAGGCTGAAAAAAGTTTTCATTACGAAGAATCATTGGTGTTTTCTTTCAAATCCATAGCTCCTAATCTATAGTTAAAGTGAAAGAAAATTAAGTTTAATTTAAGATGTATATTTTTTTTTTCCATCTGATATGCGTATTGGAATAACTGTCCTCTTGTAACAACAAAAATGTTGCAGTGGTGAGCCTGCGTTTTCACTTTGAAGATATTTCCCTTTCTCTGAAGCAATTCAAACTTCCCTCAGAGGACTTGTAGTTCCAGGTCCTTCAATGATTATATGAAGATATTCTGTTTAATTCTGCACACAGTGTAAACACAACATCCATAGACATGGATTTAAATGAGATGATTGGCAGACTTTACTCTCCTCATTACCATAGCATGGAGTAGTCAGGCTCAGCTTGGAAAATAACTTCCTATTGTCACAGTGTTTGTGGCTGGGATAGAATTGACTCAAATTGCCAAAACCAAAATTGATTTTGAAATATACTACAGAGGTACGTCTTATTCTGTCAAAAATGATTACACACTGAGAAACTGCTGACTTAGCAGTTTTCCTAGCTAGCATTTTCTTCCCAAAATGTCTTCTGCTGTAAGGAAGATTGTATCCTGCACTCCAACTCACAGATTTATAATGCTTTGAAAAAGCAGAATGCTCAGAAAAGTTTATTGGTTTACTTTTTTATTCTTGGTGCTCACATAATTAAGCCTGCCATGGTTATTTTTAATGTTATGAATTACAAAAATAAAAATGTAGCATGCTTTGTGCCCATTCATTTCACTTGCAAATGCAGCACAGATCTTCCTTATTGTCTGTGGTGCACTTTCACTAATATAACAGCATGTTCAGAGAATGCAGAAATTGGTCATCTCAAGCCTGCAGAAATGTGATCAAGTCTGGTGTGAACTTTGCAGGCTTTTCTTTCTAGTTTACTTTGTTTTTGAAAGCAGAGCTGTAACTATGAGAGAAGCTGATTGTTTTGCCCTAGTGTGTCCATCATTCAGCTCTCATCAGTAAGATCAGGAAATAAATTACGCTGACTTTTCTTCCTGAAAAGGTCTTCTGATATCCCCTCCCTTTTTTTTTTTTTTATCATAGCAATCTGTGCATTTTCTTTTGTAGAACATTGTCTTGGTTGCATCTAAACAGGTTGTGTCCTATCTTCTAGTGACTCACATGTTCTTGTTTAAAAACAAACCAAATGAAACAAACATGGTCATTTCAAATTACCACTTAAAAAATGTTGCTTGGAACTGAACTTCTCCAGAACAACTTGGACATCAGTTCCTAAACTGTTGTCTTCAGTGATGATCACTCAGGGGGTCTCAATATAAGACTCCATATCCAGTTGATTAAACATTGAAAAGTCAGGTTGAATTTAGTAACTTAAATATAATTTATTTCATATTTTACTTTACTCATATGCATTAATATAGGCAGAGTTCTTAAACCTTTTCTATAGAGCCAAATATAAGTCATTATGGATAATTTTAAGGATATTCTCTCCCTTTGCAAGATTATATGGACTATTTTTATATTCCAATCATCATCACAGTACACCCCTGAGACACTTAGTTTACTATGTGATTTAACATGAGGAAATGAGAAGGCATGATACACTGGTCAGCCACCTCAAGTAAGTTCTTAATTTTTATATTGACTTCATAGAGGTCAGTTTGAAACTCATATTCAAACTCCAATTCAGAGAGACAGTTCATACCCAAGCTCCGTTTCAGTGAAATATTACTGAATTATTAAGTACTGGAGTTACCATTTAGAAACCAATGTGATTAGTTATTAATCACTAATCTGGATGGCTTTGAACAAGTCTCTTCACGTCTCCCTCTCTTTCTATCTGTTATATTGGGCAAGGACTGTATTATACAATAGGATCTTCGAATCAGTATGGGTTTCTTGATAGCTGTAAAATAGTGTTTTAAATGGGTTGGATTTCCAAACCACTATTCCTTTGTAAGGAAGAGAATGGTAATTTTACTTAAATAGTGTAGCGTATTGCTTGGCTGTAAGGAGTGTGGCTCAAGTTAATATTAAAATTTTCTCCTATTCTATATAGAGTGGCTATTTTTTCTACATGAATTCAGTAATATATTTAAAAAAAAAAATCACCTGTGTTATGGGCACCTGAAGTGGCCAATGCGATTATATGGTGCAAGAGTACTTTTCTGTAATGTTGAATTTGTTTAGAGACAAAGATATAGTCCTCTTAGTTGTAAAGAAATAGAAAAACACTAATGAAAATATAATGGACCAAGTCAGGTGACAGTCAGTTAAAAACTGTGAAGAAACTTAAACTCAAACTTAGTTTGATGACTCTTGTTGGAACAAGATCTCAGTTTAGCATAGCAATTTAGTAGAATACATAACAAAACCTCTGTAACACACAGAGGTCAAGGAGATAAGTTCTTCAGCCTGTGGTTTTTGAATCTTTAACTAGCTCTCGCCTTCATTATAGCTAGCAGAACTACCTAAGCAGCAAGAGAAAGCATAAAGAATCAGGCACAAATGACAGCAGCGGCATAGTTCTTTACTCCATGGGACATGCAGCACTGAGCATTAAGCTGGGATCTCTGCTTTTGACGTACAACCAGTAGCCCTAACTGTAACCTTAATTATATTCCAGGGTTCCATCTCTTCAGAAAATATGTATATAAGGCATGGGACTGAAAAGGATACCTTACCTCTTCCTACTCTCAGGCCCATTAGCAGATAGCAAAGAGGGTACTTTATATTTTATATTACCCTGTCCTTATTCTTAGTGCAATTAAATGCAGGGGAGCTATCCCAGCATTGAAAGAGTTCATCACATACTGGCCATAGCTGACACTAAACCTCTGCCTGACTCTGAGCATCTACGTTTTTCTGTCTCTGGATTAGCAGATCCTGACACCGTTCCTAACTTTGACCTTTCCATTCTAGCCAAGGGAATCCATCTCCTCTGGAGAAGTGAATACTGAAAGTGGCACATGTCTCCTTGTTGTCACTTCAAGCCATTTAGCTCCTAGCAAGGAAAGGAACTCTTCAGTATTTAGATTTTAAAATCTAAACTCTAACTCTTACTTTCAACTCCGTTGAATCTTGGGGATCCTTTCTGAGTAGTAAGAACAGCAAAATACCTGTCACGAGAGACCTCTACTTTCCTTTGAACTCTGAAAGGCCATTCAGCCAAAACTTTCAATTACTGGTTCCCAAATGCTACCCTTGATTATAGCTGACTCACTTCTTCCGGTAAAGTGAATATGAAGAACTGGACAAAAGAGCCTTTGTATTCTTCAAATCCTGTTAGAGTCATTCCACATATAAGAAAAAAAGCCTCTTCAATCTTTAGAACCTCTAAACCTCATCCTAACCTTTATGTTCTCTATAGCCAAGAAGCCTATCCAGATAGTGAAAGAGAGGTAATTCACTGGTCACTACCAACTCTAACCTTGTCCTCAGTGGTGGAGATCATGCAACAGCCAGCCTTACAATGAGAACTTCTCTCTCTAAAGGCCCAAATCCTGTCTGTCATCTTCACTTTCATTCTAGCTGACAGAGCCATCTGTTCAATAAAAGAAAACATAAAGAGCACAACTCTGTCAAGAGATGACCATTTCAATTTCTGTCTGTGTGGGCTACAGAGCATAAAACTGACTTTTTCAGGCTTTAGATCCCCAATTCCTAAAATTCAAGAGCAGGAAGAACCAGGTTAACTCTGTTTTCTCTTTTTGAGGGCAGGCACGTCACACATATTATTTTAAGATCTGATTGATTTTTCTTTTATTTTCAGACATACTGATTCCATAAAGTTATTTCTAAAATATTTTAAAGCCATTCATAATTTACAGGCATAAAGTACCTTATACTGGGTCATGGTGCCTACTTGCTGGGCATTGCTGCATGCATGCTGTACCTGATTAATATAGATAGTCAAAATATGTCTTTTGCACAGGTACACTGGTAAAATGTTTAAAGAAAGAGGCCATCATTGAAAACCACTGATGTTCTGACATCTGCCATTGTAAAGAGTTTTTTTCAGCGATGACTTACAGTAGATAAGACTACTTAGACTATGCTAGGTTGATCTGGTGTTCAGTAATAGCTAAACTCATTACATCCTAAGACAGTTGTGCTTTATCCTGATGTCTCTGATCACTCCTCTTATGCCACAGTCCATGTGGGAGAACATGAAAAAGACAAATTGAAAGTCTGAATGTTAATGAGAAAGTTAATGCAGAGGTAGCAAAAAAGACTCCTAAATTAGAGCCCAGCAATCACCAGGAAGCAACTTTATTTCTTCTAATATATATTTTGCCTGCCACACAGTAGTGTTGAGGGTAAATTGATTGATGTTTTAAAGTGCTTTCCATTCCTTTGATGGAAGTTGCTATGGAAATGGAAAGCATACTTATTAGATATTTGCCAT
>JAAGAY010006354.1:0-11962 GCA_011801015.1 Ardeotis arabs | reverse complement strand
AGGGGAAGGGCTGGGTCCCGCCCCGCCGGGCCGGCGCCGAATGGGAGCGCGGGGGCCGGCCCGGGCTACGTGCGAGCGCGCTGCGGGTGCGGCTGCCTCGGCTTCCCCTCCCCCTCGCTGCACTCACCCCCCCCCCCCACTCCCGAGAAAGGCCCCGCGCTGGGAGTTTAGGGGGATGGGGGGGGATCCGCAACGGTCCCCGCGGGGCAAGGGGTGCGTGCTGCGCCTTCCCTCCGAGCCACCCCTGGGTGGGGGCGATGGTGGTGATGGTGGTGGTCAGAGATGTCCCGGTCCCGGAGGAAACCGGCTCCTCGCCCTACGGCGGAGAGGTGTTCCCAGGGCGGGGAAGGGCGGCTGGACCCCGGCCTGGGCAAGCGGGAAGGGTCCCCCCGGTGATGGCTGGTGAAGGGCTGCCTCCTCCGAGCTCGCAGCCGCCAGTGCCCTGGGGAGCAGCGTGTGCTGCTTTTGCTTGGCAACAACGGCTGCAGCCTGCGCCCCTCTCCAGCCCGCCCTGCTCCCCCCGCATGGCGGCAAGGGCACAGGGGCCATAGAGATGCTGGGGACACCCCAAGGGAGCAGCAGGACCCCAAGCATCTCCCATTCCCCCCCCAGCGCTGGGAGGCAGCAGGTGCCATCTGGGAGCTCACTCGCCCCCAGGCTGGAGACCCCTGTCTGTCTTTGGTTCCCCTGAGTGGGTTTAGCCAGGCATGCTGTGGATGGGGCCGCCGGCCTGGCCGCTTCCCCGGCAGGCCACGCGCCGCAGTGTGAGCACCATCTTAATGAGGCACTGCGGCACTGCTGCTACCCGCGGGACGTGACGGCGGAAATCCTGCCCGCCCGCCGGCCTGCGTCGGCCGCCTCGGCCCGCCTTCGCTGGCCACCTGCAATGAAGGAGCGCTCCCCACATGGCTGCCGCCACTGCCTGGCTTGCCGCCCCCCATGCTGGGCTCTCACTGAGCCATGCTGGGCTGCATCGTCCTGGCTTGGTGCAGGGCTTTACTGTGGGACAAAGCCACATTAGGCACGAGGCCCAGAGCGTGCCGGAGAGCCTCCGGCCCTTGGGGAGGGGGTCCCGGAGGAAAGTGTGGGGATGGTGGGGATGCAGATCTGGGCTGGCAGGGGGTGGAGGGAGTGGACGTGTCCCTCTGGCTGCTTGGCTGAGCAGGGCTCCAGCATTGCTCCGAGGATGAGGAGGGAAGAGCTGGTTGGGGGAGCCACGCAGGTACGGGTGGGGGGGGTCCAGAGAGGGGTCACACAGCTCGAACGTAACCCAACTCTCCTTATTCGGCTGCTATTCCCGGTGCTGGGCTAAGTTTAGCTCTGGCTGAGGTTACGACCTTTTCTTAAAGGCCAGGGGATGAAGCTCTTGTGGTACAGCAGCGGGACTGGAGGGGTGCAAGCCTGTGCCGGGGTTCATGATGCCCCAGCTGCAGCCTGCCGGGGGGGCTCTCGGGGGCAGCTTTTGCACAAACAGGAGGCCCCTGTGTTTGCTCAGCAAACACTGCAGCACTGGGCACCCTGTGCCGGGGGGCAGAGTGCGGCTGGGATGAGCCAACACGGCCCTTCTGCCCCCGTGCCTGGCCCATGGTCGATATCTCACCCGCTGCCCCCCCGCCTCCCGCTGCCACGGCCCCGGCAGCACCGTGCTGCAGCCGCGCGTGCTGCCCGGCCCACTCGGAATGGCGGCATGCACCTAACATGGCCCCACGCGTGGGGGCCGGGGGCGGCGGGATCTGCCGCCATCACAGAGCCTGCCCCCTCTGCCAGCCCCTCACCCCCGCACGGTCCCCCAGCCTGCGGGCTGATGCGGCCTCTCGTGGAGGCGCTGCTGCCAAGCGCTTGGATGCGGAAATTAATACAGCTCTGTTTAATTAGCAAGCGAGTCCTCAAGCACGGAGAGGAGGGAAGGGGCTGCCGGTAGAGCGGGGGTCCTGTGGCCCCACGGAGGCTGGCAGCTCCTCCTCGTACCGCTGCGCTGCTTCCCCGCTGCTGCCGCTCTCCTTCGGTGCAGGGGCTTCAGGGCTTCAGCTGCCAGCGTGCTGTGCTGGTTCCCAAGCCGACGCTGCGGACGCCTGGGTCTCCTCCGGCTGTGGAGAAGCCGGGCTGGTGAGCCGCCCAGCGGCGTGCGGCCTGCCTGCTCTCACACCCCGGCGGGGCCCCCAGCACAGCCCTGGTAGCACAGGTGGTCCCGCATCCCATTCCAGCCTTTCCCCTGGATGCGGGCAGGTCCCGTAGCCTGCCTCGCTGCCCCCATCCCTCACTCTTGGTCCTCCCCACCATCCGTACTCTCAAGTCTCCCCTTACTTCTTCCCCGCTCACCCTCAGAGCCCCTCCGAGGCTAGCACCCCAAACCACTGAAGGCCCCAATCCGGTCCAGTTTCAGCCCAAAGCAGCCCCTGGGCATGGCCTTCCAGGCCCAATCTCCAGACGGTGCCCACTTGCGACTGGTGAGGGTCTTGCGCCAGAGAGAGAGACGGGCAGCTCTAGCCCCAGATGGGAGGAAGGGGAGCGTGGAGGAGAGCAACTGAGGGCCAAAGCCAGACCCCTCCTTTGTGTCCTCCTCAGCCAGCGTGGACTCAGGCTCCAGGGGCAGCAACTGGGAAAGGAGCATCTGGGATAAACAGAGAGGAGAGGGGAGGGGAGTGAGAGCTGAGTTGCCTGTGCTCCTGGCAATAAGCTTTGTACCCTCTCGTACCCCACTGCCCACACCTCCTGAGGGCTCAGGCAGGACATAAAATGGTGCCTGCACACAGGCACTGTGCCTCTGACATTGCATCCAGAGGCAGGGAAGGGCTAGACCAGCAGGTCCTACAGCCTGAAATGATTTTGCTGTCCAAGAAGAGCAGGCAGACAGCTGCTGTGAGCCTCTGCCAGCTTGCGGACTGCCCTGCTGCTGCCAAACCATGTCCCCTCTGTACTCGGAAGGTAACTGAGGCTTCAGCCCTTGCTGCTTTCGCTGATGCTGAGCACTTCCGTGTGCTCAGGCACATGCTATGTGGCTTTTCTGTTTTTCCAGAGGGCTGTTGGGGAAGACGGACCTGCCTCAAATACCTGCTGCTGAAGATAAGGGGGAGCAGCAGTGCCGCAGGGGCAGGTGTGAGGAAGGGGGGCTTTCCACCTGCTTGTGAATCCTCTAGGTTATCTGTGAGGCGGGCATGTGCCGATCTCACACCCCCGGCACTGCCAGCACCCTCCAGCCATGGGGAGATGAGGGTTGGGAGGTGCGTTGGGCGCAGCGGAGGCATGGCATGGCTCCCCAGGGAAGCAGCCTACGGTAGCCGTTCCACATCTGTCCCTCACGTGGGTGCTGAGCTCAGGCTGAAGATGCCTTTGTGCAGCTCTTTTTGGTAGCGCGTTAATTGAAGCGGACACGGGCATCTTCAGCAAGGAGTGAAAGTGGTGAGTCATAGCAGAATCAGTCTTGTGATTTTAGTTCACATCCTAACTACTTCCCTGTAGCTTTCGCAGGATGACGTGAGACAAGGTGTGGGGGGTCAGGTTAGAATTTGAGTAAGAGGGAGCTAGGTAGATTTGAAAGCCAAATTATTATTGCTGTAATTGCTGAGGGTGGAAGATTTACCCAAGAGAAGAAGCAGCCCTTAGCTGGCATCCTGACAGGGGCTCTTAGCCTTAAAGAGGGGCTACTGGGGGGAAGTACGGAGCTTAGGAGTGAAAATCCTGACCTAACAGGATGAGTCTTTCCTCTGAAACATCAGAACCAGGACACTGAACATGATGACGGACACGACCGTAATTTCTAGTGGCTGCTGACACAGGGCAGAGTTAGACAGGACTAGTCTCTTTACCGTTAAAAGCCTCTGCAGGCAACGTGGGGAGTCTCAGAGGCAGCCTGCCCCAGCCCAGAGAGCACTAAAAAGCCTTTGTCTGTCTGCTCCTTTCTAATGCTGGTGCCCCTTAGGAGCTGGGTTAAAAGACACAGTCACCCTGGAGCTGAGGCTATTGGTCTGGAGGGGAGGGAGCAGCGAGAACAGACGGCAGCCTCTCGTAGCTGGAATTTGGGACCCCCCACTCATTCCAGGTTCAAGCGTGACCTTCCCAAATTGCCCCTCCGGTCCTGAAACCTCCCTCAGCTCTCTCCCAGTCCCTCCTACCTGTAGCCTCTGTCCTGGTAAGGACACAGTCTGAACGCTGGCAGAGAGCAGAACTAAGAGGAGGAAAAGCGAGCAAGGCCACGACTGGAGCCCCAGCATCTTCTTCTTATCCCGGGGCTTGCGGGAAGTGAGGCAGGACCTGCAGCATCCGTGTCAGATGCAGCCCCTAGCCCCTCTTTGCCTTTATAGCTTTGGTTCTGGCAGGCGCCTGGCCCCCAGCTCTCTGCTGAACTACCCCCCGGAGCTCCTTAACCTTTCAGCCCTTTTGTCCAGGGTGATATATTTCAGGGTGAGCTCAGCAAGACCCCTTCCTCTAAAGAAAAAGGACACAAAGGTGTTTACTGAGTGTCTGGGAAGACAAATGTGAGTTGAGCTGCTACTGGCCAGGACCTGGAGGTATCTGTCAGGGTCAGGAACGGGGTGACACTTCAAAACACGTCCCAAAGAAGGATATTGAAGGCTGCATTGCATAGTGATATTGAACATACTCCTCGTAGGCAGAAATGCTGTTAATGCTATTTCTCTCATCATCCTGAGCATAAACTAGCAGTCGTCCCACTGCTGGCTGCACAGAGCTGACACAAGTTCAGCCCTGTGACAGTACAGGCTCTCGCATTTTTAATATTTAGATCTTAGTAAGCTGGTTGGCCTGGGAATGAAGAACTCTTGCTGCAGAAGGTGTGTGAATTCCAGCACTAACTCTGTGGGATTTGTTGTGGTGACGGGAGCGTGGGTCTAGTACTAGTGGGCATGTAACTTGCAGGCTGGTTGTCCTGAGTCACCATCTGGAGGGCTGGGCTGAGTTTCCAGAGGAACCGGCACAGAAAAGAGCTCATCGAGGCTCAGCTTGCACTTTCTCAAGCTTGAGCGCACAATGGAAGCGGGATGGCAAGGAGCAGATTCCTACCTCCTAAATCTTCTGGCCATTAATTCCTGCCTCCCTCCCCCCGCCTTTGTTTACCTCTCCCATTTTACTGTAGTTTCTCACCAGCTGAACAAGGCAATGAGGTCACTGTTTAGAGATCAGGGTGCAGAAGTCAGCCTGCATTGAAGACAGAAACTAATCAGGAAAGTTTGTCAGGGGAGAGGAATGGGGGGACTGTACCCCAGTGCAGGATTAGTAGTAGGTGTGCTAGATGAGTTTAATAACACCTTAAACTTTCCTTTCTTCAGTACTGTTGCACAAAGCAATTGGGTCAAAACTTGACAAGCAGTGTTCTGCTGCCTTTTTTTTTTGTTTGTTTGTTTGTTTTAAGGAAAGAACAAAATTAGAAAAAAGAAGTCTTGCAGAGATAACAAGTCACAGTTCAGGTATTTGCCCTCTCTTCCTTCCCAGAATTCTGCACTTGCAGATGCGGATTTGTCTTCCCTGCCCTTTCTTCCCTGCCCAAGGAGCCAGAAAGTTTTATGAACCGTTTTGCATCCAGTCCATGAAAAGTGAGCATCGGGTTTCAGTCTGGAGCACTGACGGTGGAAACAGGAGAGACTTTGCACAGGTAGGGGCATCCAAGTATGTTAGCTCTACCTGATACCTGCCACCCATGGGTGGTGCTGGTTCCAGAGCAATGCTCTTGTGATCCTGTCTGGCAGTCCCCAGTCACCCCCTTGCCTGGGCCAGCTATCCAGGGCATGCCAGTAAATGGAGGGGTCCCTAGGGCCCCACTAACATCCTCTACTGAGACATTTTCTGGGAAACAGGATTACTTTCATACCAGTCTTTTAAACTACAAAGCACAGGTGGCTGCTGGAGAATCACGGGATGTGCTGTTCACGTTGGGATTCAGACAAGGTGCCTGTGTGCGAACAGAGTGTGGGATGTGTGCACACAGCCAGCCCCTCTGCGTGCTGGATGTGGTAGTGTGCGGAGCTTTGCAATGTGAAAGTTTCAAAGGGGTGGGAAAGAGAGGAAGGAGGATGGGAAGCGAGCACGTGTTCATCCCACATGCAAGATGTCTCAGAGGATGTTGTTCTGTACTTCCAAGTCACATTCAACCATCCAGAAAGAGCTGAGTCAGTCTGCTAGAGTATTCATGCTCCCGGCAAGACAGCTGCAGGCAGATGCATCTCATGTTGAACGCAAAGGTTCCAGGAGTCAACTCTTTCCTGAGTGAAAGGTAAGTACAAAAGGAGCAATGCTTTGGTTTTGATATGAAATGTAGCGGTGGTTTCATCTGGCATTCATCTTCTGAATGTGGTGGCCCCCATACTGGAAGAAGAATGCCAGAAATGTGTTGCAACTACTCCAAATTCCAGTCCACTTGCACGCAGACTGAGCCCTGCAGGGATGGACAGCCTCTGAACTCTCAAGTGATGGATCCCCTCCTTGGGTCCAGTGAAAGCTGGGGTTAGCAGGAGGGAAGGAATCATCACTGTCCCATACCAATCAAGAAACTTCAGGTACTGTAGAAAGTTTGCAAATTTTCTTGCAAATTTTACAAATTCAGCAAAGCCTGGATAGATTGCAGGTGCTTAATAACTCAGGTGCCATGAAGTTGCAGCTGCTCTGTGTCCCAGATCCTTGCTGGGACTGCAGTAGAACTGAATAGTCGCTCTGACATGTCCTGGCAATGACTGTGAAGTGGAAAGGCTTTGGCAGACAACGAGTCCCCGATTGCCCCAGTTTTCTCAGACTCAAATAGGTTATTGTCCTTCTTTCCTCTCTGGTGCTAACAAGTTTCCTCTCTAAAAAACCTCCCCCTTCTGATGCTGGGCATTAATTCCAGAGCTTGCAAGACCACCAGAAAAGCAGTCTCCTGCTGAATCATAATCAGTCGTTAACAGTTGCTTATAAAGGGAAGGAGCAGGGCAACTGGAGAGTGAGAGGATGAAGTGGGTGAAGTACCCTGGGGGAACACCCCCTGGCCCACAGAGATGGAAAGGGCTGATGGTTGCTGCGGGTTCTAAAAGCAAGGATGGCATTCATGTCGCTCCACTGGTATCACGTGCAGGAATTTGGAGGTTACTGTGGTCAGGAGTCCCTCAGAGAATGGAAACTCCACTGATCTTGGCGCTGAGTAATCCCACTGCCTCAGAAGCAAGGGAGCGGTATTACTCCTTCAGTCGCAATGCCTGGTCATCGTGGAAGCCACTGAAATAGCTGCTTGTGAGGAACAGAAGGGCAGCAGCCTCTGCGTAGCTGTTCAAACCCCTCTTGGTTTTTCCTTCATCTTTCTGCAAGGCTTCCCTTGACCATGACACGGGATTGATAATTCCTCCAGTGCTAGGAGAGGCCAGTGAGGAGGGGGGGATGCACCACCTGAACAGCCTTCAGAGGGGGCCAACAGGAGCTCCTGCTCTCTGACCTTCCGCTCTCACTTGACCAGGCAGCACTGTGCCCAGGAAAGAGCAAAAGGTGGACTGAAAAGCAGTGAGGGAACCACTGAGTCAGTCCAGTCATTGACTGCCAAACCCTCCTTCCCTCTCAGAAATGTGGCTGGGCGGCTCTGCTGAAGGGAAAAAGTTTAACCACTTGTAGTGGAAAAGCATGGCCTAAAGGTAAGCCAATGCTTAATTTTATGGCCACCTTGCTTCCTCCATCTGCTCCTTATCTCCCTCACTGCAGTATTGTCAATGTATTCTCTCATGTATACGTAAGATTTACTGCACTGACTTGAAAAGCCTTGAGCAATCACGTATGGCATGCACGACGCTGTCGTATTTACTGTTAGTGTTTTAGGAGGGAGGATGCGCAAGGGGGACAATATTGCTGTATAGCTTTCTGATACTTGTATTTTACGTGATTGTCCTGTTGTCCAGTGTGCTCTGGAGCTGGGGAGGGTATCTGTACTGGTATTTATCACACTGGTGGCGGCAGACCTTTCCAGTGAGTCATGGGACTTGAGCGTGATGTTCGGCCCCCATGTCCCAGCCCAGTAAATACGGCTGTCATCCCGTCATCCCCTTGTCTACTTGTTTCTACAAGCATCTAACATGTTTATGTCCATTCAGGTATTGTTAATAATAATAAAAAAAATATTCATAGGCCAATGCAAAGCTATGTATGCTTCTTTTTTTTATAGGGATCAAAATAAGCTACAGTAGTCTTATGCCGCCAGGCCAGAGGAGAACTGAGCAGCAGGCTCTACTTGCTGGCAAACCGAGGGTGACCACGACTGCAGGAAGTTGGTAGATCCTCAGAAACAGAGAATGCAGATCTGCAGGAACCTGCTGATAAGGACTACCCTTCCGATTCCTGCCCAGCTAGTCACTAGTCTGCTTTCTAGGCAACTGAGAGGTAGGAGGAAATAATTCTGTACTAATAGCTCTGGGACAAATGCCAATTTGCCTGTGTGACAGGAGGTTAAAGGCTGTTTATATGATTAACACAAATTCAGATTTAGGGCACTCCATGTTCACATGGCGGTCCAAGGAGTGCCAGGACTGACCTGATCATTGATGTGGCATTTGTGGAAGGAAACAGCTGAAGTGCCAGTCTTGTTTGGATGTGCAGTAAATATATTCCAAAAAGTGCAGTGAGACAACCAGGGTAGTTGGTAACTTGAGCAAATCAAACTTAGGAAAAGCTAATTCTAAAGTTTTGGGTTCTTTTTAAACTTTTAAAAGTTTTATTTTTTTTTCCTATGTGCTTTGCATATTCTCTATTAAAGCACTCTACCTAGAGTCTAAATTAGCCTTTCCTCCCGCTCCCCCCCCGTGCTTCAACTCTTCTTTGAGGAGATCTGTGCAAGAAAAAGATGCAGGTACCTTCCCCTCAAAGCTCTGCTGGGCTTTGCAGCGTAAGAACTTCGAAAAGGATCAAACATAAAAGGGCCTCAACCCAGCAAAATCATATTGGTCCCGCAATTAAGAGAAGCTGAATGGTGTACTTACAACCATATACAAAAGGGGAAGGGAATCAGCACTTTGTAGTGGGTGGTTAGTTTGGCTCTTCTTAAATTCTTTCTTCCAAATAATTTTTTTTTTTTAAATTTATTTTTAATCAGAGCAGCTTACTTCCATCTGCAAAGCCAGGGCAAAAACAGTCAAAGTGGCAGCTATGTTCATCACTGCCTTTCTTTGTGGAGATATCAAAAGACAGGCTTGGAATTGCTTTAGCCTGGTGTGTAGCTTCCATTTTGTCCTCATTTAAAGCACTGGCATATTATGGGATAGTTCAGAAACGAGAAAACGACTGCAGCATAAAACGAGTTTTATTTTCAGTTAAAGATGGTGGCAGATGGTTCCCTCAGCGCAGCCGGCGGGCTGAAGATCTGGTGATGGGAGTTGTTTTGGTGGGAGTTTCTTCCTCTCTTAATTCTGCTGATAGATCTAAGAGAGTAAAATGTGTCAATAACCAGCACTCCACTGCCTTAAACAGAGAAATCTACAGGCAACCTAAGCAGTGCTCTGAAGCCCTACACACCTTCTGCCCATCACCAAAGGAACATCCAACATGTGCCAAATCTTTCTCTGCTTTTACCTTTTGAGCATATATGTACAATGCCTTACCATCCTCAGAGCTGTTCTCCTCATCACTGGAGAAGGAGATAATAGCTTTTTTGGGTGGAGGGTGCTTTTGGACACGCTTAGGGTTTCGGATGCGAGGCTGGGGTGTGACAAAATCTTCATCGCTGTTGGCTCTGCTCAGGGGCTGGCGGCGTGAACATGCTAAGGAAAAAAAAAAAGGGAGAAAAAAAAAAGAGAAAGATAGCAGCCATTCTGTCTGTAAGGGTGAGGAAGTGTCCCTAGGTGTCTCTGCTGGACCACAGAATCAGGGGGAAGGCTGCAGTCTCACAAATGGAACATACTTCCCGTTCTTTTCTGCGTGGCTGGCACTGGAGTTCCACTACCGTCCTGGCACGTCTGTGCTGAATCCAGCCCTCGGTTGTGGCAGGCAGACAGCTTCTGCTCCAGCTCTTCAACCAGAGCCTGACAGAGATTTAACACAGTGGGGTGGAGAGGAGGGAAGAGAGAGAGAGAGAGAGAGAGAAGGTGAGGGGAGAGAATTATTACATCCATAGCAGAATTGCCATCAGATTCTCTGATAAATTGTTGGGGCAAGGAGTAGCCTGCTTAATATGGAGAACTGCAGGGCTTTCCAATCATTGTGTGTAAAAAGCAATAATTTTCCTGGCCTGGACGCTTGCCCCCATCCTTACTTTACTCTCCGGTTTGCCGCTTGCTCTGCAGAATCGAGCCAGCACAGTTTGGAAACAACTGTAGACAGCTGGGTCTTGGAGCTTGTCTGCAAAGCAGTCAAAGTTGTCCTGCAGCTTGAGGAGGCCCCGTTCCGAGAGGGGAAGCAGAGTAAGGCAGTGGGACAGATCCCGATATTGACGCTCAGTTCTGGGGAAGACAGAGATTGCCATTAGCTCTTATGAAAAGGGCTGCGTAAGGATGAGCACATCCTACCTACAACTACAGCACATGAGGATAAAGTGTTTCCTGCAGGTACTTCTGCTGTGCTCAACATGAGATTCCAGTTGTTGTTACAGGTCAGTTAGAGAGTGCCGTGCCATACCATACCACCCCTTCACAACCACCACTGTATTCCATCAAAGACACTGGGTTAGTGTCTGTCAAACATGAAGGCTTCGCTGTTAAAGAACACAGTTGTCTGTTTAAAAAGTGTTAGAAGTTTTTTCCTCCAAGCCAGCAATAATACACTTAGTGAGGTGAGGACTTTTCTTGAAGGGCCTTATTTCAACTGAGTAATAAAAAAACCCAAAACCTGGCAGCTCATTTTTGCATCGTCTCAAGTACAAGCTTTATTTGTTCGCTCTTTCCTGCCAGCTACAGGCCAGTTACATAAAGAAGGCCATTTTCATTAAGATATTAAGTAAACAAATAACAACTGCTGTTTCAAAGGAAGACTACATTTAAATTCCAGCAAAAGTTGGGGGGTGGGGGGGAGAAAAAAAAGGCTAACATCCTTAATGCAGCTCACTGTGATGGAATGGGAGGAAAAAAGCTAGGCCCAAGCTCCTATTACTAATATATACAAAGCAGAGGGCCAGAAATCTGTCTTGCATGTACCCTCTCAGAATGCAGTGTCCAAACGCAGACAGACGGACAACAAAGCTGCAGCACCCAGGTGCCTCCACATCTAAAGTCTGAATGATACTTGGCACGTTGCTATGTTTAGAGCTCCAGAAATGCTGAGAAGGGTGATGGTGGCTGCAAAATCTTTTTTGATAAGCTCCTGCTACAGCTTGGAGTGAGAGTCTTGCTCTAGCATTACCACTAGTATGCATTAAACTGGTCATCTTTGCAGTACAGAAATATTAAAGCATTTTAGTAAAGGCTACACATGGCTTACATATAGATGGTTCTTTACAAATGTGGTGTGAAGAGCTCACCAGTGTTCTGGGAGGCAGTTTTGGAGAGAGGGGCCACTCTCCACTCCAGCTCAGAAACTAAATCCAAATATTCCTGGGGAATATGCAACTCCCTGAGGCAGCTGAGCAGGTCGCGTGCCCAGACACTGTGTACAAATGGCCAAGATAAGCAGACACAGCTTAAACCTCAAGGGCAAAGCCACAACAATAGAGAAGAAAAACCACAGGAGTGGAGGAAAGCAGGGTGCATCAAATCCAGTGGAAGGTAAAATGAAGATACTGCTGAAAGGACATGACAGAGGCAGATAAATTACTACTACCTTACTGAAGGGAGGGGGAAAAAAAAAAGTGTACATCTGTGTCAGTGAAGTTACAGCTTGAAAAAAGGAGCAACAACAAAAAAACCTAAAACCCAGGAACCAAAAGGACATCCCAGATTCATGGCATAGGTCCTGCACTACATACTCTGTGATCAGCACCATGAGCAAGGCATATGCATCTTGCAGACAGAGCAGAGCAAAGGCATAAATGGTAGTGGCACAAACCCTCAAATTAAAAAAAAAAAAAAAAAAA
>JAAGAY010006353.1:0-10447 GCA_011801015.1 Ardeotis arabs | reverse complement strand
ATTTAGTGCAAATTGAAAAAGCTTAAATGGCTTAAAAATGGCTTTGAAGCATTATGTAGAAGCAGTTATCATTTATAAATGATGGGACATTAATGGCTTCCTTCTACATTTAGCATTAGACTTTGAAGATGAAATGAAAGTGTCTCACTCCAGAAATTTACAACATACGTGTGTGCCTACAAATTTACTTATTTATTTTTAGATTCTTTATGCTTCTTCAATATTTTGAAATTCAGAACAGTAAATTTTTTATGACAGAAAGTTTGCTATCTAAAACAAAACCCTTTCCATTTTTGTTTTAGGTTTTATTTTATTGTTGACATACTGGCTAAATTACTGGCTTGTTATTTGCTCTCCTTTCTGACATTGTGTAATCCGCCTGGCTTTGGGGAAAAAACAACTTCAGCTCATGAATGAAATAGCCTTAAATTTAAGAGGAAGGGATATCTTATAGGTAAACTATCCCAGTTGAAATCCTGTGGTGTACAAGCTTAAGTACCTGACTCCCATGCCTGTGTCAAGGATATCAGAAACAGCTAAAAATAATGTATGGTTGCCTTAGACCTGGAATAAGTCATGATTGTAAATGATTCCATTATGGAGGAGTTATACGATGGGCTATTTTGCTGCTGGCAAGAGTTGTGTGGAACAGTTTGTGTTTAATAAAAATGTGGGCAGAAAACTAGATAGGTTTAAAGAAAAATAAAAATTGGTGAGTTTTTCTGGATGAACATATGAAAGGTTGTCAGTGTCCCTTTGTGTGCAAAAGAAAGAGAGGAAAAATTTTGCAAAAGAGGAAAACAGAGAGAAGGATTTTGAACTAGCAGTCTTCAAAGTTATATTCTTTAATCTGGACTGGAAGGTGATAGTATCTGTGGACTGGATAGACCCATACAGCACAAGTCACTCCTGCTCATGAAAGAGAATGGTGAAAATATTTGACAAGAGCAGTTGTAAATGGAGCTCTTTCAAATTCCAGATAGTATTTATTTTAAAGTCAGCTTAGTATCGCTGATGATAGTATGTGACATATAATATTTGGTAATCGGAAAAATCACTCATTTCTAAGCAGTAGTCAGTTCAGATTTTCCATTATGTTTAAGACGCAGAAGTCATCATCTAACTAAAGATCAAACTATATGAAAGGAGTCCCAGGGCTAGTGGATCTCCACAACTGAATCCTAACAGTAAAGCAAAAATAACAAACCAAATTGTGCTTATGAGTCAGCCTTCTAGAACTTTAAACTGCTTTTAAATGTCCACATGATTTTCCCTTTGTGGATGATTGTAGGCACAAAATTGAAGGCATAAAATGAGGAACATTAGACCTGGCTTTGCTTTTTGTCAAATTAACTTTAGGGCCTGGTTCAGAAAAATGCTCAAGAGCATGGATAACTTAAAGCAGTTAAGTAATTCTTTATTTCTCTGAGACTATATACTTCTTTAAGGTATTTTGCTGAATGGAGACATGCAGTTAAAAAAAATACTGAAATCCAAGAGTGAATAACATACCTAGAATCATCTTCTCATAGTCAGGTGTTACCTGCTTAAGTTTATCTTTGACACTCAATAAAACATCTTTGTCAAAAACAGTTGAGGTGAGGTCAAAGGAAAGAAGGAATTGGTGGGAACAGGGATGGATATAGCTTAAAAGCCAAGGTCAGTGTTAAACTTCACTGACAAATTTGACCTTTTAAGTAGCGCATTTGGAGGCAAGATTAGCTGTTCCTTTTTCCCACCTTTGTCCAGCTGAAATGGCATCCCCCACAAGCACAGGCAAACAGAACAGCAGAAATTAGCAAGCAAGTTAATTTTAGTACAAATTCTAGAAAACCCCTAGATGCTCACCAGTAAACGCAATTTAAGGAGGGTTAGAATATGGCCCAAGGAAGGATTTTTTTTTTCCTCCTCTTATGCCTGAGGTTATTTTGCTAGGAAATGTATGTTTCAGTGTACTGTAATTGAAATTACTCTCATCTCTATATTGGTATTGTGATAAGCACAAAGTGTTACCTTATAGAACTGGCAGACTGATTCTGCCCTGTCCTCCCATAATTCACAATTTGCAGTGCCCATAGATACACAAAACCAACCTCGTAATCTCCAGGCTTAAAAAATGAAAGTGCAACAGTCTTTTTCAACCACTTCTACTTTGTCTTGTCGCGCTTAGCTAGTAAATGTCTGATGACAAAGCAAAACAGAGAAATGAAGTATTTTCCTTTTTTAGTGGGCTAGTATGCTGATTCTACACCCTTGATGGCATTTTTAGGAGAGTAAGTTTTTCCTTTCTATGTAGCCTTTTTGCTTTAACAACAACAAAAAATTGTTTAGAAACAGACATTGTAAAGCTCCTTAGAGTGGCTTTAGTAAACACTCACAGAAACCAAATCCTATACCACACCAAACCTCTCTTTTAAGCCAATACTGCACATTATTCTCTACCAATAACCCATACTCCCAAATAAACTCATTCCTGCTAGCTCTTGCTGCTTTATCGTAAGTCTTGCAGTATTTAACACTGTACTTGAAGCACCAGCTGCTGGACACAAGTGATAATGAGAGAGTCTCACCTTTCATTTAAGAATGTGCATGTTTCTAGCTTTTATGGCTGTGGAGAACAGCTTGAAAACATCATCCAAGAATAACTGAAAATTTAGAAAAAGAGAAAAAAATGTCATTTTGTGCAAATCTTCTGAGGTTTTTTTTTAGTATCAGAAGTGGCAATATTGTAAAACTAAAATGGTAATGAATAAATACAGACAAGTCAATTTAGCATCTGTTTACCAGGAAGATGAAAATATCCAAATAAAGGCATGTAGGTTAGTGTGCAGGCAACCAGCAGACTCTAGATATTTTTTCAGCTCTATTACAGATTATCCTTTATTGGCAGACACAAGTCCCAGAATTATTAAAAATGTGTACTGATAAGACATAAAATTATTGCATGATTGCTAGCATTGATGCAAAACCACTTACACTCTTGAAAATATGAATCTCCTTTCCCATCTAGCAACTAATGCTGTGTGGCAGAGGACATTGTGCAGTTCTCACAATGGAAAACAGCTTTGCCAGCATTGTGTAGTGGCCTGCTGCTCTTACTTACACAACAAAGCATCTTGTGTTTCTCTGACACTAAAAAGAAAACAAGAGTATAAGTTAGGTAACTTAGGTAAGCTTATGTAGGCTCCAACATTAATGTTAACTTCTGTCTTTGAATAATTCCAGCCTCTTATGTTAATTCAAAAAACACGAAATTGTGTCAGTAAAACAGCTCCATGTGTACCTTACTAGTATGTGAGATGCATTAAAGAAAGTGCTCTCTAAAGTCTGAAACACTTTTGGACTGATTTTTTTTTTTATTTTATTTGAAACTGAAGCATTTTCATGAAGAATAATTCACCTTCTTCCAAGGGGAAAAGAGGAGAATTATGATAACTCATATGTCTTTGGAAGAGCTTTACCTGCTGTGATAAGCCTATTTGACTACATGGCTGCAAGAACAGTGACTTTTTGACATCAATTCCCATAAGAATATCTCTTCCAAAGATTTGGTTTTCTTTACGATTTAATTCAGGTGCCTGTAGTGGAACTCCTGATGTCTGGATATTGCCTCTGCAGCTTGCTTTCTCATGGCCTAGGTTTCCTCCCCACATGACCATCATCCAACTTGATATGGAACTGCTAGTGCTGGTTGATGAATGATAATTCTGCTGGGAAAAGCAACAGAATGATACAAGATGACTAAAGCTCGTTGACATCTTCCAGCTTTTAAAAAGTGAAAAAAACTCAACAAGAACACTTCAGTAAAAATCTCCTGAAAAATATTATGCCATAATTTAATAATATATACAAGTGCTAGACTCCAAACATATGAATAGGTCAGATATTCTCCAGTTATTTTCTTTTCAATAACACTAAGTTCAGAATTGCTGGAAGGGGACCTTGGTGCATTGTCCCTTCTTTTCTATGTAAGTACTTTTTTTTTCCTGGTAGTATATATGAGAGATCTCCAGTATAAGCATAGACTTCACAGTTTAAGCTTTAATGTTCCATTAATCTCTAAGAGCTAGATTTATTTAGGCTAAGAAATATATTCTAAATATAGCACTTAAATCAGTGAATCAAAAATACAACTATCATATATATGTTTTGTATGTATCTACCATGGGTTGAGGAAATACAGGTATCTCAAGCTGAGCCAAGGACCTCTATCTGTTACACTTTCTGATGCTGAAGAATTTCTTACCTATGAGTAGGTAGGAAGAAATCAACTGAAATTGAAGTCAGTAGGAATACTTCATAGCATAATATATTACTTGACATGAGTAATGGTGGCAGAATACACCCTATGGGAATTGTACAGCTAAAGATTGGCACATTAAGTTGAAATACTCCCATTCTCCTCCCCTGTAGTATTTCCTGATCCAGACTTCTCGGTGTACTTGCAGCCTGACCTTCTGTTATTCCTTCTATTGACTCCTGGGCATCGTTTTGGCATTCTGTTTTATTTATTTATTTAGGAAAAAAAACCCACTCTTAAAATTCAGTTCGTTAAATATTCTATCAGGTTATTCACCTTGAGTCTAAAGTCATGCATCAACTTCCTTTGGAAACAAGAAACCTTCTGTAAGGAACTTGTGTAGCTTTGCCCTGTAGGAGAAAGGGAAATTGTAAACAAATTTCTCAAGGGTTTCATAACCCTGGTATATTGCTAAGGGAGGCACTCAAACCCTGTTTATTCAGTGATATCTTAGAAGAAGATGGATTGGGATTGCAGGAATATTGCAGATTGTGGTATTCCTCTCAGATATTGGGGCGGAATAGAAACATCTTGCTATTGTAGCACTGGAAAGTGATCAAGCATTTAGCTGTGGGTGAAGATTTATTGGCATTACATTAATATTGTATGAAAATTGCCTTCTGTTCAGTAAATACTGGGAAAGAATTTTGTTGGAAGAACAGAGTGATGCATGCGTCACAGTTTCATTGCCATATAACTTTTTCCACAAACAGAGAAAGGATTATTTGGAACTGTGAGCAAATTGCAGGCCTACTCCTGTGATGTTTCCTTTCAAAGAAAGGTGCTATAGAAAGAATGAGCAGCAATAAAATACTTGTTCCAAATTTAGGTGATGGAGAAATAGTTCCTAGTACAGCAGACCAAGAATTATGCAGGGAGAGATTTATGAAGCTGTAAGATGACAGAGACAGGAAAAAATTTCAATACTGTTTTAGACCAGACTAAATCAGGCAAAAGAGCAAAAGTTACATAAAGATTTAAACAGCAAAATTCTTTCATAGATCTCTAATAGTAGGCTTCTATCCCATATGTGCCATAGATTGTGTTAGCTTTTAGGAAGCTGGAAACATCCTGTTTTAGCCACAGATAGTATTCTAAAAAATGATAGACATGTCATGTATTGCTCTTCCAGCTGTAAATTCAACACCTTCTACAAAATTAATGGGACATTTATTTGAGAAAATGAATGAAAAAATGTTTTACATCTGTTCTCAAGTGTTTCTTAATTTCAATGAGATAAAATGTTAAGTATTTTTAAAATTTCAATGTCATACATTATTTTGTTTGGAATATATTGTTCTGGCAAGCTGAATAATCCCCTGTTGAGTTTGTGAAGGGGATTCAGTTTTTCTGCAGTCCTGTGCTCTGTGTTCTCTTGTTCTGAATAGAATATGTAATCCTGCTTCCATTTCCTTGTGATGCGACTGCTATTGACTGGAGGCAAATAAACAGCAATACTTAGTCTTCGTGTATCCTTCCTAAATTGCTTCTTCATGCTAACATGATTTTTTTTCTTGCAATCTTTACTTTCTTTTGTTTTTCTCCATATATATATGTAATACTCTCATGTACTGTGTTTTTTTCTCGAAGTACACCTCTGTATGATTTAACTGGGCATCTACATCACTCAGATACTAGATGTTTACATTCTTTATTAAGTACATTTTTACTGTCTTGCTGTTCTTTCATGTGTACTGTATTTGCTATTTATATTACTTTTTATTTTATCATTTACAGAAATTAATGGTTTTTTTTAGAGATTTTCAGAACTGCAAAGGAGCAGAAGTAGAGAGTGTAGACCTGAGGTTTGTAATCAGTGGTTTGAGACTCTAATTTTAAATTCTCAAAGAGTTTGATCACCACCAGAATGTTTTCAACCAAGTAACGGTACCACACATAAACTTGCACTTCTCCTGTGTTCCTCCTCCTTTTTCCATTGAGACAGGCTCCTCAGAAGCAGAGGAAAGGCAGTTGGAAAGTAGCAACTTTGAAGCCTTGAATCTGGCATTAGTTCAGGTATATGCTTGGGACAAATATGCTTTAAGTATTTTGCCATTCTGCAGGTGAAACTTTTGAGGCGCTCAGATACCACAAACCCTTTGCAGTTCTAATCTCATTTTCAGGCATGCATGTGCTCTGAAGAGCAGGTTAGGAAGTTATTCGTGGCAGATACTACAATAAGATTTTTCCCAATATTATTGTCATCATTATCATCATCAATGTATTTGTTTTTTTAGAACAGACAGCAAAATTTTAAAAATATATTTTGGAATCCTTCATTTCTAACTGTAATTCTATAGTATGGCAAATGGCCAAGGAGAAAAAGCCTTCCACTCCCCACGCCTACCCCCTCCAAATGTGCTTTATTTCACATCAACCATTTGTCAGAGGTTCTGTTGAAACATTACATCCTGTATTCAGAACTGTCTCTTGAAAATAATTGTTTGCTTTGGGGTCTTCAAACACTAATTCCAAGATCACTGCAGGCAAGGTTATTTACAGAAAGACATGAGAATCATTTGGTCACTGTTGAAGCACCTGTAGCACCACTGCAGGGAAGGGCAGTGCTAGAATCAGCAGCTACTTCAGGAGTCAGTAAATATAAAAACAATATTGGTCACAGTAATTTACTATCAGTAGTAATTTTATACCATATGAAGTGACTAGTGGGTTTTTGTGAGTAATGTATTTATTTTTTAATATCTTCTGAAATACAGACATTAGCAATACATCTAGTATAAAAACAATGAGAGTAAACTGCCAATCCACTTGGAAAATGAGTGTGGATGTAGCTGTTCCTAGGAAGTAAGATGCAGTGCATGAGAATAACGCTTTGTAACATTGAATGGAGAGCGTATCTATCAGTGGGATAATGCAAAAATTCATACACAATCCTAATAAGCATAATGGAAATATTTCTGGACAGTTAAAAACAAAATATACCTCTGGGCATAAGCGCAAAGTCTTCCAGGCTAGAGGCTGTATTCTGGGTCTGGAGCATCTGACTCTGCTTACCGAGTCAAATACAACATTACCAAACCAAAGGCATTCCTTCACCAGCTAGGATTTTACATCTTTTAGAGACACTTTCTTGAACTGAAAAAAACCCAATGAAGTATAAGAAATCAACAAATTATACTTCTGTCTCATTACATTAGGAAGTAGATTTGAAGGTCAGAAACCTTTTATTTCAGGATATATCTCCCTCATTCCCAAATTCTTTCTTAGAACAAAAGGGTCATGTTGACATGGGTTACAACTGACAAAACCAGATTAATTGGTAATACTTAATTTCACCCTTTTAATTTTCACTAGGATGTAACTATGCCTTCAATGGCTAGACTAATTTTTATCACAATTTAAGAAGAGGAGTTCTGACTGATAGTAAAACTTGGAAATTTTTCTGGTTAATCTCCTCAAGACATTAAAATGGATTAATTTGAAGTGCTGTATTAGAAATGGACCTTCTTCAACAACTGTCCCCATGAGATGCTAAAGAAAGTAATCAAAACTGTCCAAGAAAACTGGTTTAAACTGCTTGTTTGTCATGTTGATAGAATTAGTCTGGATCTCTTGTTTTTGTCCTATTCCATCATTCATTACCCATGGAGTCAAAATTACATACTTTAGTTGGAACTGAATCACCTGAAATGCCTTAGTTTTACCTTGTAAAGTGTGGGGCTCAAGCAATGCAAGTGCATGTGTTTAAAGAAGCTTTATTTTTCTGTTGTCTTTCAATAAAGTAGAAGAGTTGCCAATTAAAGTTTCCAATGTGATACAGTATGATATATTTTGTAAATCATAGGCTGGAGTTAGCACAGAGGAGAAAAGAGGAAGGTCAGGTAGAATGACTAAACCAGTGGATGTTTGGTCTTATGAAACTGCAAAGAACAGGTTTGAAAAACTGCCATAAGAATTATGGTCCAAATTCCACACTTGAATCCAGTCAACTTCAGTTACATCTCTGTACATGGATCTGGAGGCAGAATTTGGCTGCAAGTCATAACTCAAACCATTGTTAAAATAAAGACAAAGGTTTCTTTAGTTTACCTGCACTCTTGCACCAGTTGAAATATGCTCAAAAAAAAAAAAAAATAGTGAAACTTTGACACTTAAAGTCATAATCCTGGTTTTCTGCAAGATAACAAATGATATCTTAATTCCATTACTCTACTGTGATACTGAAGCTTTGGGTTAATGCTGGAAAAAAATGCAGTTAAATTTTAATTTAACTCAGAAGAATCTGAGCCTGTACACTACACATAACTATTCTCTTGGGCATGTAGGTAATAAAGCCAAGGCTAATTTTGGATACTATTTTGTGTAAAAGCTTAAATAGGAAGCCACTTAATCTATTTATTTGCTTATTTTTTGACAGCATAATTGTTCACCAGTCTTCCTAAGAAACTATCTCTGTGCAAGTCAAATGAGGGATGGAGGCCTAAAGATCAGTAAAGTAGTACACAGGGAAATGAAAACAGTATATACATATTTCTCTTTGCAGACAATTGGGAGCACATGCTTAATGTGTCTGTTTTTACAAACATGCATAGTATTTTTTCTACTCATAATCTACTTAGTAAAAATGAGTAGTAAAAATTGACATGCCGTAATTTCAAGAAACGTGCCTGGTTCTCCAAATTGCTCTCTAGTGTACACAGTATGTACAGTTGAAATTGTTTATGGATTTTAACATGATTTTACAGTGAAACCTAACCCTGACTTTTCATTTCTGTGACTTAAAGTCAAGAACTTTGTTGTGTAATTAACTACAGTGGGTCACCGTGCAGTGTGGCAATGTTGTTTTCTAGTGCGGTGTAGTGAATACATAGTGCAGCATTAATTGCTAGGTAGGAAAGGATATTAATATTTTGAATGGTTGTAAGTGGGTTTGCATAAATGCCAGCAATAAGGAAATGGGTTTATGTTTTATTGTTATGCATTTTTAATATCAGAGTGCACTCTAACCATAAAGCTTCTAACAAAAATTAAAGCACTGTCTGAATCTTACTGCACATTTCAGAAGGCTCTTTCTTAGTATGTTACTTCCGTTCTTTCTTTCTTTTATTTGCATGAATTCTGAGTAGATGTTTTTGTTGATATATTTGCCCAGTTATCAGTGACCTAGAGTAAATTCTTCTTTCCTTGATTAACTTTTAAGATTAACTTAGTAAAAATTTATGGCAGAGATACTATATGACTCTTCAGAAAAACATGTCTTAAACGTGGACACCTCACTTCTTTTTTTGCAAATTATACCCAAAGAATACACCCAGTTTCAACAGTCCTTCCCAGAAGGCTAGATATTTTTTACTAGTGCAGCAACAGGAAAAATCAGTCTAGACCTATAGGTGGCCAATCCACAGTCGTTATAATATGCATGTACTCTTAAATGAATAGGCAGAATATTTTATTTTCATGTATGATATGCTGTTTTCATTAAAAAAAATATTACTTTTCAAACTGCATTTTGCAATCCTTCATAGGATGCAGATAAACTGACCTTATGTTTAAGAATCAATGTTATCTCCTGGTCAATAATATACAAGTTTTTTGAAATGACAGTGGTATACATCACTGTCAGTTAACAGTTGTGATTACTTGGACCATTCATCATTAGTAATTAAACTTTAAAAGAAATAATGAAATTGTCCTAAGTTTCTCCTTAGGAAATAGCAGTCTGAATACAGGCTAAGAGACAGCTGCAGATACTTCTACCTGTGCCTGTGCTGTAAGATTTTTGCAGGATCACAAATGCATAGCTGTTTTTTTACAAAAGTTACAGGCTAAAAAACATGTCAAAACTTAATCAAGAAATTAGGTAGTTAAGCAAGTAATTAATCATTGATTCTATTACCTGCTATTTACATTCCACTGGTAGCATACCATATAATGTTATTTTGGTCTTCAGTATTATTGTCACCAAACTTTCAGAGCAGCACTTTCTGTAATAGAATAAGACATTTATCTTGTGTAAAGGAGTTTAAATGGGTAGAGCATGATTGCAGAAGCCTGTCAGAGGGTGGCTTTAATGAGATCCATATGGTCACCATATGATGCTACAATATCTTTCACTCTATCTCTAGAATCCACAAAATTTCATACATTAATTTTTCCTTTTGACAAATTTCTCAAGGTAAACAAATG
>JAAGAY010006352.1:0-17582 GCA_011801015.1 Ardeotis arabs | reverse complement strand
AAAAAAAAAAAAAAAAAAAAATCAATGGGCCAGTAAAGAAACTGTGATTCACAACCTGCAAAGTTCAATTATTTACAGTGTAAGTGGTGTGAAAGCTTAAAGCATTGAGGCAGGAAGGGAGGCTGGGGGATTTTTTTGTTTAAGCTTCCAAAATAATTCTGAAGTTGAGGGCTACTTATGACCCATCTCAGTTTTTCTTCTGCAGTGCTTTCTTTTCAGTTCATTCAATTCTCTAAGTGAATGGAAACTGAGAATATTGTACTTTGCATGCTGTTACCAGATGGGGACAAAGTTTTACTGTTTGTTTTCTGAAGAAATTGGTTAATGGACCTATTATGACAGCATGTCTTTTTCAGTTCAGTAAACTATCACTTGGCTCGGTATAAACAATCAGTACAATAGTTTTCAGTTAAAATAATTTTTAAAGTTAAAGTGTAGCTTCTTATGGATTCTTTTTAATTCTAGTCTACAATACTAAAAGAAAAATGTTACAGTGGTCACAAAAGTGCACAATTTCATGATGAAAAATCAGGTTAAGGATTTATTTTCAACACAGCTGAAGGTGTGATTGTCATTTTATTTAGATATGAATTAACAATCCAGTTTTCTTAACTATGGATTTACTAGATTATCTTGCAGATAGGAGAGAACCCAATCACAATTTCTTATGTCATTTACAGTGAAGGGTGTAACTATTATCTTCTCTCTTTGCACAGAAGGAATCACCAGAAGGGACAGAGAATGCCTAGGCAGCACAACATGTGGAAAGATAAGAACTGTGTTCACTGATGCTGCTTCATCTTTTACTACACAAGTTTACAAGAGCTCCGCTGGTTCTTCTACCTCCTCAAACAGATCACTGTGCAGGGAGCAATATTCTAGCTCTGGATTAGAAGCTAAAACTAATGCTTATATGATTTAGCCAGCTGAATTCAGCCATGCTTCTATTTTATTTTCTTTCCAGAAATACTCTAGTGAATTAGAAATGTGTCCCCCTAGTATTATCAAGAAATGACAGAAATGACACTGCTCCTTAAGCCAAATGAACACGCACACAGTACAATTCATACTGATGTCATTTTTGTTGAGAACTGTCCAAGATCAATCCCACTTCTTAAAAAAATTAGAGTGGGCAAAATGTAAAAGAAAGCAATCCCTCCTCCTCCATACTTTCAGACTGCAGCAAATCCCCCACATTTCACACAGACTCCATTTGCATTACAACATCCTTATTATCGAGTATTCTCAATTCAGTGTGCTACACAGAACAGAGAAGATGACATGGCCCATCTCAGAGACTTTAGATTACACAAATCCCAGTGAGACAAAGAATCAAACCAGTCACATAAAAGACCTCACTCTGCCAACTGCCATATTGATTCCTTCAAATTCCTCCCTTATCTCCATTACAAGAAACCCAATCATAAACAAAATTGCTGAGTACAATTTTATATACAAGTTCTACAAATTGTAGTGAATTACATGTCAGAGGCTAAAGAGTCATCCCATACCCTTCAACTTAGCTAGCAAGTAATTAATCATTTCAACTAGTGCTCAATCAATAGTGGCAGCAACAGCACAGAGAGGAAAAAAATATTTTAATACAAGTTTAAGGAGTCAGATTCTTGACAGTGGCAACTCTTTACATAGTATGTCAATCAGTTTTTCCCCTTATTCAGGTTTGGTTTGGGTTTTTTTTTTTTTTTTTCCTGTTGGTGAATTGGATAAAAATGCAGAAGTTTCCCTCTTGCTTATCACAATCAGAAAAAGTTTGACAAATTCTTTTTGTCTGGTATCCATCTGCACTCTAGTCCATACAAGCTAGCAACAATCTGTTATCATAACCTGCTATGGTTACTATGTGATTGATTTGAGTGTTTGAATCACAGTACAGCCTTTGCCACAATAAAAATCTTGTCATATAAAGATGACAAAAATTTAACTTAAGAAATCAGATTTCTGCTCAAGTATGTTTACATGTTCTTACCTCAACAAATTACTGCTTTATTTGGAAAGAATACTATTAATATCCTCTATAGCATCATCCATGAATTTTACTCCTGTCCCAAATGCTGTCAAGCCAAAAGTCCACCTACACAAACAGCCATCGACTGAATATTACTACCTTTCTTACGGCTCAAGAAGACACATCCTCTAGAGACTACATTTTTGGTCATATCAGTACTATTGACAAAAAAATAGGATTGACTTTATAGCAAGTGAAGTAGTTGGCACTTGGAATTGCTCAGGTACTTCAGCAAGTTCTTTCACTAGTGACAGCCCATGTCTTGGTTTTCCAGACCCTCATCAACAAAACCCACACTCTTGCAGGTGGCTTTTATCTTATTAGCAGAATGGTTATGTCATAGTGCATTTAAAGACATTTAGCACAATGTTAACTGGAAGCATCAGCAACACTTAAAACCTACATATAAGAAAAGTATTTTCATTTTCTTTTCATATACGTGATATACAGGAGGAACCTTGGGCACACTTCCTTTACACAGCGCTGCACAAAGTCAGCAAAATTGGTAAATTCCAAAATGTACGATATTCCACTTTCACTTTGCACTGATACAATTGTCCAAGACAACAGAATATTGAATGAAACTCCTATGTCCCCCAAAATATGACCCGCGGTTTTACATTAGGTATCAGCAGGCCTCATTTGTTTGCAAAAAAAAAAAAAAAAAAAAAAAAAAAAAGATGTAGGGATTACTGGCAAGTCAGTGACTTAAATAAACATAAATAATATCAAGTTGTGCAGGGAAGATGTGAACCAATTTTTTAAACAGACTAAAAAGGAATGCTTCGCACGAAGTCCTTGAAAATAAAAAGGAAAACGTTGTCTTTGACAAATTCTAATGTCACCTTCAAACTGAAAAATAAGAAACCTGTAGCTTGCTAATACAAGGCGACTTGTGTAAAGAAATTTTTGTGCCTACCCTAGTACTAGCTAGCTATTTTTAGAAAAGCAACAAAAAAAGTAGAAGTTTCTTTCAAGTTTTGGCTATTCTGTGCCTGGAAAAAACACGTAACTCACATAACCATCTTCTACATGTTCTACATGAACAAGAGTGTTCCTAATTCTCAGTTTTACCAGAATCTCTTACCTAAAACTCCAGTAAGCTGGTAACTGAAAATTCCGTAAGTAGCTCTCAACTTAATTCAGAATTAGCATGTTTCAGACCTCAAGCTGAGACAATTCAGAACACAAAGACTCAGACTACTTGGGACTCACTTTTAAAACTCTTGTGGTAAGAAAAAGCAAGTCCCTTTTTGAAAGCTACATTCCTTACTCCCAGTAAGTAGTTCTTGATTACCAACAAATTCAATATAATCTAATTTGATACGTAAATCCAATCTCAGAATTAATTTATATAAAATGTCAAATGCTAATTCCAGTTAGCCCTTTCTGAACCAGATATCAAATAATTTAACTGCCCACACAGATTATTCCAACCCCAACATGCCACAGTAATGTAAAGAGACATGGCATGGGGAAAAGTTATTTGAGATACTTAAATACAAAAGTATTCAAACACATTGCTGTGTGCATGCAGGGGAAACTGCAGTGGCGTACATGTTTCAAAGTGTTTAATTAAAATAAAGCTTAATTTCTTTAGAAATACTTAACACAAATGTGAAGTTATTGTTTTAATTATGTAATTTATTTCAAGATACAAACCATGAAATTTGTTGTTAAATAAATCAATGCATAATGATGCCGACTACAGAACATTACAGGAACTTTAGCCATCCTCACTTATTCACTAGGCATCAAAACAAATACAAGCCAGATCATGGGATAGACTGGAGAATTAAATAAGCCACAGACATGTATTATTCTCACTTAGCAAGTTGCAGATATTTTTATTTCCTAAAAATGTTTATAATGGAATTTCTTGCCATGAAATTATCCTAGGATAACAGCTTCGACAAATAAGAACTTGCAATCAGCTACTGAAATTGCTGAGATGTGTCTATACCCTGTAGCAATAGTGTGTAAGTGAAAGCCGTAAACACTTTACCCCAGGGTCAAAGAACTAACATCTCTGTAGCTCAGGACATCTTTTTGACGAATGTGAAACAGCTGGAATAAATATATCAAGGGTAAAAGTTGTGCTCCCATGGTAGATCCAGATGCTGCAAAAATAAACCCGGGGGAAAAAGCCAAAGAGTAAAAAAAAAATCCCAACAATTAAAAAAAAAAAAAAAAAAGAAAAAGAAAAATCTCTCCCACATCATACAATCCTACAGTTTATGCCTATGTCCTTTTAAAATACAAGACACCCCACAAATACTGGTTGAAAATTAATGTAGAGATTCATTTGTTAAAAGCAAAATCAGTTTATGAACTATTTAAAAATCAAGGAATGTTTGATTTTTTTAAATAGCACTTAGCAACAATATTTCTTTAGTGATTTTTTTTTTTTCCAGACTTGAGCAGTCATACCTGCTAGTGAGAAAGTTATTTTTAAAATAAACATTTAGAGACTCATAATAATCCTGTTAATACTTTATTAGTGTAATTTTTTAGCTTTCTATTGGACAGAACATAAATGCAAACTCCAAAAAAAAAAAAATTTCAGAGTCCTCTGCCATTCAGTAGAAATGACCATGGCAGCCTGTTTCATGTTCATTCTTTGTTACGGAAACAAGAGGAGGGGGACAGGAGGGGAAAAAGCATCAATAGAACAATTAGGCACACAGCTGACAGTTACTGTACAATGATATGCACAAGTAATTTTTAACAGCTATATTAATGAGATGTGCTCTTCAGATTTTTCCCTTGTAATACATGAGCTTTGCTCAGATAAGCAAGGATCATTGAGAACAAGGGAATTAACAAAGGAGTAACAAATAAGACTTTTAAAACAAGTCCTTAAATAAACTAACGCAACAACAGAACGCAAAACTGTTCAGCTGAGAAGACATTTTTAACCTAGACTTCAAAATATTAAAAATTCATTTATTTTACAATTATTCAAATACACATGCATTAAATGAAAATATTGCACAAAATTAAAATTTAGATTGTGGATTTTGTATATTTTTATTTTGGTACACATTCTGGTAGCACTTAAAATTTACTGTTTAGTCCTAGCAAACACCAGCAGCACAAGCTTGAGGACGAACCAAATGAAAAACTCAATTGCTCATTTTCTCTTAAAAATAATTAAGGCTAAAACAAGTGCATTTGTTGACAATGGCACAATTTTCAGCGGCCAGTCACAGCACCCAAAGGCCAGAAGATACACCCAGACACTGAAGTGCTGTATATTAACATTCAGTTTTGGAGACTTTCTAGGGTAATAGGCTGCATGGGTTGACAGGGGAGGTATTTTAAATCGTCAACAGGAAAACCATTTAAATAAAGACACATACAAACTCCTTTTAACAAAAACTATTCATTTCTGATGATTCTTGCCAGCCAACAGGCACCACTGAATTAAGAAGCCACATTCTGTAATTAAATACAGAAGATAAAACTTCAATACATATATACATATGCACACACATGTATATAAATGTGTGTATAGGTATATATACGTAACAAATTCATTAAGTAAAATGACTAATAAACATGGCATATTCTGTTCAGTTCACATTCCTAGAGATATTATTTTATTTTTGTACAGAAATGTACCAGATAATTAAGATAATTAAGAAAATCTCAAATTTGCAGATGATCACTATTATCTTGAAATTTTTCATGGTACCTACAGGTTCCACAGATTTGACAAAACAGTATTTGAACTTCCCACTTTCATACTGCATAACAAATTCAATGACTTAGAAGATATAAATTAAATTTGGTAGGATCAATGATATATTTACTATATCGCCAAGAACAATTGCTGAACAATCTTTCATCAGTGAGACATCAGGTACGCTTGAGCACCCTAACATCAGAGGAAGATACAGGCATGTAAACAACAGGAGCTGGCTATGTTGATTACTTCACACAGAACTCAATAATTTTGTTAAATTCAACAGCACTTAATCATCACACTTCTACAGAACCTGCAGAGAGAAAGGGGGAAGGGTTCTTACATATTTACCAGCTTCCTTGGGATTATAAAAGAAAGGGATTTCATTTACAGTATTTAATTCTGCAATAAGGAAAAAAAAAACAAGTGCACTTGAGCCCATGCATACTGTATGAGAACGTTAACAGTACAATATGATCATCATTAAGTAGTATGAGAAAAGGCTACATTGCATTAATAGAGTCCATGAGAAAAAATGATCTATATAGAGGCTTCAGTCAATTTAAGTAGGTCTTTGTGAGCCTTTTATCTTCTCTTAGAACACTTTCATAAAAGGTCTATGTTCCTCCCTCACATACAAGGATCATTTGTTCCCACTAAGACACAAATTACTATAAGGATCCTTGATCAATAGCAGTATCTTACCCTGTGTCTAGCATTCAGAAAAAAACCGGACTCTATAGGACTACCTTCTATTCACCCGGATAGTGGTGCTCAAACAGCTGGGGACTACGAAAAAGAAAACACAAACTGAGATATGCTGTGGCCAAACAGGATTATTCTTACTTTGTTTTTAATTGGACAGAAATTCTTCAATGAAACTAAACAGATGGATGTGGGGCTTTGATGTCAAATTTTTATTAAAATTTTACACTATGCAAAAAAATAAAAAAAATATTTAAAAAAATATTGTTGTTTTATCTCCTTTTTATTTTCATATATACACTGAGATGCATTCAGGAATTTCCAAGTGTTTGCATATGACTAATGAAATCCTTTACCTGTGAGGAACCAACTAATCCTAATATTTTTCCATATGAGGCTTGCACGCTAAAAGGTAAGGAATCTTTCAATTAAGTAGGACACTCAAAAAAAGTTTCAAATTTTAGCGGGGAGTTGTGTGTAAACTGTGTCCTAGTGCAATTTCCTCATCTTCTAACACGTCCATCCTCTTTGAAACATGTACCCCCTTCCTTTTACAACTATCATCTTGACATATGTTCAAATGCGCCAATTGAACCTAAATATGATGCCCTTTCTCCACTGAAGTTACATGCAAAATGTATGCCAGGTGCTATAAGAGTAGAATACGGCCCTTAAAGCTACAGAATAATTAGAATAAAGGGTTTATTTCTACTGCACCTCTGCCTTTACTGAAACTCCCATTAGATGGAACGTTAGTTTATTTTTCAGAACATGAGAGGTGAAGTAAATGCAGCATACAAGCCACATTACCTCAACTTTTCTTTAATGACTTTTATGATGAGGCTATAACTATTTCTCCCCTCTCCTGTGAACCTGCTATTCCAGAGACTGCTTTTCCTGTTAGCTCAGCCTTTACAGGAATGTTAAAAAGAGCCCCACAGAGCCTCAACAGTCATAACACAGAACAATTCCACCTGATTTTCACACATTGCACATCTCCCAGTGCCAAAACATCCTTTTCTTCCTTTGTATCACCATAGTTGTGCTTTACTTGAACAGTCTGGCACTTTTCATTGCTGGCAAAACATCGACTCAGGAACAGAAGGAATCGGCATTCTTACATATTGGGCCAGTATTCTTCTCAATGTTGCATGAAGACGCACCAAATCATTTAAGACACACAAACCCTTCTGGTAGTGGTTGAATTACAAGTGAAGATGAGAAGATCCACAGGTCTTACAGATGCGTTAATAATCTAATACGTGACACTAGAAGACTGGTGCAGAAATAACAGCATGTGAGTTTGAAGCCCCAGAGAATCTGCCCAAGTAAACAGTCCTGGACAAACACACACCAGCTTAGTAAGTTTGAAGTGTCACCTCTTCTGCAAGGAAGGCGCTTGAGTAGAATGTAGTCTCTGCTTATACCTCTGCATCTGCTTTGACCGTGAATGCAGTTTGTTGAAGAGCTCATGGAACTTATTTTGTGGAAATAAGGTTTCTAGAAATCTCTCCAGAAACACATACACCATTCTCTTATTCAGTTGAGTGTGCTGGAACATTTCAAAGACCCGAAGAATGCCTTTCCGTGTTGTCTCAGCGCCTATGATGTGCTTCAGTTCATCTACAAAAATGAAAGTTACACAGAAGTTCAAGCTAAATTCTGCTTCTATGTTAACAAAAAACTTATTATTAAGTCTTTCTAATTCTGTAGCTTGGAATTTGAAGTAACAGTGCCTCTACTATACAGGACTAAACTAGAAGTTCTCTAACAGCAGAAAGCATTTCTGAAAATTACTTCACTCTTACACTATATATGTGGAACCATGTTATTTTACATGGAATCATGCTGTATTGGAATACAGGTATTTCGTGTACTAAACTTAAATCCTCTAGTGAAACTAAATACTGGGTTGGTTCTAGAAGAATTACAGTTGCAAAGTCAGAGTACATGTGAAAATGTTAACTGCTTTAATAATTAAAACGCTTTTTTATTTAAATACAGTTCATATGTCAACATTTCTTTTCAACATTTCAACAGTCAACAAGAATACTGATATTAATTCCTGCAATAATATATGGTAAGAATTACCAGGCTTCGATCCCAGACTCACTTACCTGGCATGACCTCCAGTAATTTGGTCTTCCCTGCCACTCTTGTTCTCATTCTAATAGCTTTGTCCCTCCGTGGAACAGTCTCTGCTAAAATGCCGTTGGGCCAAAAAGCATCTCTGTAACAAAAGCAAATCTGTCAAAATACATTAAAATTTTTTCAAGTGAAAGGCTTTTTTTAATCCCTCAAAGCTATCTCATAAAATAAATACAAGAAAGTAATTTGCACACAACCTAACATACACTTCAAATATTAGAAATGGGAAAAGGTGACCAAGAAATCAAAAGCAAGAAGTACAATACACTCAACCTACCAGTAGCTACCATATACTTTTTTACTACAAGAATCAGACAAAAGATAAATTTAAGAAAACATGAAACACCAAAAGCACTCAAAGACCACACTCAAAGACATAAAATATATCTAAGATTTGCTCTATTAATTGCTTCATTAGATCTCTGACAGTAGCCAACGTATCAACAGGCTAAAGCTGAGATTAAGCAGTTTCAGTATAGTATAAAGCCAAATGCAAAAGACATGCCTTTGTCTAGAAAGGTACTTTGACTCAGTGAATTACATTATTTTTCTGAGTAAGAAGCACACATTCTTACTCAGTTTTATTTAAAAAAATAACAGAATATCTGTAAAGTACGACCCTCTGGCTAATACATTATCCTACTTTATTTCTTTCACGCCCCCCTCCCCCAAAAAAAAGCAAGGAGAGTGGCGCTCACTCAACAGCATTGCAGAAGCCATTATGACAGAGCCTTTGATACTTTCAAACTCAGACTTCAGCTCCGTTGTATCTGCCCACATGCAAAATATATCAGCTTAGAGGTAGAGTGTTTTTAGTAATACTGGTTTGCCTTCTAAGGCAAGGCATGCATATGCCTTCATCAAGGTAAACAAGACACTTCATGCAGTAATATGATGAAATTCATAAGTATGTCCATACTCTCTTCTCTTCTAAACTGGTTAACAAAGAACTTTCCACGGAAGAGGAGAAAACTCAAAAATGTTGTTCTTCACGTGACAATTACTCTCTCACCTAACACACAAAAAGCAGTGTATGCTCCAAATAGAATTCTCTACAGTAATAAAAAATTCCTCACATAAAAAGAACTGGAAGAATACAGATATTAGACATGAATTAGCAAGTACTTCATCTTTAACATCTATGCTAGGAGACATACCTGAAGCGTTTCACTGCATCTGCTACTTGCTCAGGAGATGTCATCCAATCAACATGGTCCACTATTTTTCTAAAATAAAAGCAACAAGTTTCTCATTTAATTTTTAAAATAGAGAACAAGGAAGTATAGCATTTTAAAGAGCACTCTAGGGCAAACAAAGTATGATTTCAGCTTTCTTCAACTCCAGAAGTAGATTCTATAAAACTGCACACTAGGAAGGCAAACACTGAGATGTAAACGGACATAGTGCACAGAAAGTAATAAATCACATTAACAACAAAGAGTATCGTGTAAAACACAGGGCAAAAACACTCCTCCTCTTCGTGGAGCACTCTTCAAGTTCTGCTTCTGTAAGCAAAGCATCTACTTAAAAATCTCAAAGTACCATACTTACATATGTAGTTACTTCATAATCTTAACAGGAGATAAAGACTGATCATAAACTTTGACCTTCATTCATCAACACATACACACAGATCAACATCCAAATCTAGTATGTTTACAGAAACGATATACGCATCTATGTATCACCGTAATCCCAGCATTATTTCCCTAACCAAAATTTGACTTTAAATTTCTGAGAAACCAGAAAACACCATTTAGCTGCAGAATGCCAGGAAACCCCAAGAATCTGCTAGGACAAAGGATGTCTGCTGAACCAGAGGAAGCTGTGAGTGTCTGGAACAGCTCCAAATGCAGAAGCAAAGTAGCTCTGCACACAGCTCTGCAATAAGAAAGCAACAGCCTGCGCACAATCTCAGCTAGTTATACTACAATCTGAAAACAGTAAAAAGCATTGAGAGTTCTTCAACAGCACAACATATTTTTTGGAAGCACAAGCCTCAAGATAATTGTCACCTGGCCAGGAGGAATTATCTGAAAAACACCCAATGCTATTACTATTACATGGTTGCAACACTACTGGTACCACAAGAACTGTCTACACGTTTAACAGTGATAATTAAAACATCAAAAATATACTTATGAATGGTAAAAAGTAATGATACAGTGAGGAATGTCTTGAAAATTAATATAAAACTACTTCTCACCTGCTAGAAATTAAGTTTTTTTTTTTTATTCAAGGCACTAATCCAAAGCTACAATTCAGTGCCAATCTTGTTTCTAGACAATTTTTTTGCTCTGTATTTTTATTTACATTTCAGAAATGAATTATTAGAAGGGAAAGCCTGGAAACAGTAGATTTCTAAGCTGAAGGCAAGAAACATTACTTATTTAGCACTACTGATTTGCTTTGCATTTGCATGAAAAAGTGAACATGTGAATTACAGAGAACACAGAGGGGGGCACAATGGATCCCATAACAGGCTTTTCCCTTCCCCTCTCTCCATCTGTTAAAGTATGAGAGAAAAAACTTAACATAGCAGCTCAGTACAGTTCACATAATTTGATAGTGCCAGTGTGTCATTTGTGGCATCAAAGAAATGTAAACCGACATAGTGCAGAAAGTAATAAATAGCATTAACAATGAAGAGTATCGTGTAAAACAGGGCAAAAAGCACAGGCACCATCAGTATTAAGTTACATTCACATAAACGTGAACTCCTGTTGATATGTGAAAGTCCTTTTGGAAGTTCTCTGGCATGTAAGAGTTACTGCAATTTGTGTCTCAACAATGTTTTGTGTTTATCTCCATTTTATACCACATTTATACTTGGTTTATTGATCTTCAAAGGCGAATGCATGCAGATGTAAATCACAATAATTTAGTAATACCAAAAATGATTTACAGACAGTCTACATAGTCCCACTCACACAATTGCTCTATATAAGAAAAGCAGTACCTATTAATTGTGTCACCATATGTTGCTCTAATAAGTTGCTGAAGCAGATTTTTTATATTTCTTCTTAACCACTGATTTCTTTCCTTTAGATCAAATACTTCATCCATAAGAAGGAGCATTACTCTCAGCGGAATATTGTCATCCACCTGATCAAGAAAGTGAAAGTCTCATCAGTAACTTTTATTTCGGCTCAGGAAAGCAAAGGAAGATTGAAAATTAAAAATAAACTCGACTTAAATCAATCAGATTTTTTAAATAAGACAAAAAAAAAAAACAAACAGTTATTTCAAAGTTGAACAAAGTTAATACAAGTAAATATGTCCTAAAGTGAGAGCTTGTCCCTGATCTCTTCCTTTGGTAGCTGTCCTTCCAACTGCCTAACATGAAAACTCTGGAAGCAGCTTTTCTTTGGCAAGTTTTTCTTATGGATGCAGTGTGCCAAATTCAGAACCTCCTAAGAACAATGACACCTCACTAAAATTAACTGCCTTTTATTTAGATATTGTTCCAATCGGTATGGCTTTTATGCTTGAAGATTAAGAAAAGCATCATCATTTTATCATTTAGTAGATGATGTTACACAAACTGGCTTACAAAAACACAAATGTTACAGAAATCCTAAACCAGAGGATTCAGTAACTATGTAAAAGTTTTTAAATATGGATGGCATATACTTTGAGTGACTGTCAACATTTTTTCAAATACTAAAATTTGAGGGACAGTTTACTAAATTCTGTAGTATGAAAGTATTAAGATTTTCATCTTAGTTGTTATTAAAGTTTCTCTTATAGAAACAACAGCAGCTTCTCATGGCCTGCTTGTATGCCAAAATACAAGCCTATATATTGTTAAGCCACTGAATAAAATCATAGCATTTGGAGTTACAGTGGTATTGCACAATAAACCACAAACATTAATCTCAAATACATAAAATAAATTTGATTTTTTGACTGATTATTTAAATTTTGTATTTAGTATTAACATTTTATAGAACAGTAAGCTAAAATTAAAATCTTACTATATCCTCAGCAAAATTTATTTAAAGACTGAATGCACTTTCTCTGTTTTCTTTTTTAATCAGGATTTTTACATTCTAAGCATAGCATTTAGAATTTTCTTTTGTATTTTAATCCTATGCTAGAAGAATTAGCAAGCTCTTACAGCTACGTGGACTTTTAGTGGACTACAGAAGTACGTCTTTATATACAAATGGAACACAGACAGTGGCTTCATAATCCACAGCTGGAGATTCTACAGATCCATGCCTCACTTTTACAGTACTGCTTCTCCACGTAAAATTCAATTCAAAGTGCCGTATTTTTTGTCTGAGTGACTGTAAGTTGTGAACAATGTATCTTAAAACAGTAGTTGAGAGTTGAAAGGTTTTAAGATATTTAAAAGTCTGCCTTTCAGAAACATTTGATATGTTAACTTAGAAGCTATCAAGAATTCTAGCTTCTATTCATTTTACAGAAGATCAATGAAATATCTGCAGACAAGCTGCTCATATACTTTAATGATATTATTTTGTTTTGCCTGTGCAAAACAAACGCCTCAGGAGTATCAAAGATAAAATTTGTAATTACAAATTTACGGATACAGTCCGATATAGCGAAAAATAACAGGGAAAAAGAAAACCCAAGAGAACTCAAGGCTATGTTATTTGAGCAAAAATACATCTACCAAGCCCTCCTAGCAGTTATGCACGGGAAGATAAACTGGAATGCTTTGATGTGACCAAAAAACTCGAAATGTGAAGGGCAGAACAGGTGCAGATTTATGACCATAGCAAATTACATATAATCACTGGTAATCTTATGGCATTTCTGTCCTGCTTAGAGACAGAAGTTTTTTGTCCAATTGTTTTCACATACATGATCAATGTTTCAATCAAAACAACAGCAAAATAGCATAGCTTATAACAACATCAAAAGCTTAACCTTCACTTTCAAATCTCTAATATTACTAATTTCCACATTTTAGGTATCCACACACTAAAGAGTTCACTATTTAGGAAAATAATTTAAAGGCTTTTTCCATAAAAACATAGCAAACCATACTTCTGATCCATTAAACAAATGCCTCCTTAAAAGGTCACATCAGAAATCCATAAAACGCCAATGGAAATAATGCTAACAGTCTGGTACTATACTATCTTTGAACAGACAGAAGAAGGAGGGAGAAATGGAAAAAAAAAACCCAAACAAACCCCTACCCACAAAACACAGAAGCAGTACCATGTACACTCTTAAGGTATTCCACGGTGGTGCAAACTGTTTCAGTGTTAAGAAAGACGTTAATTTTAGAATGAAGTTTATTTTTTAAAAAGTTAAGAATTGTTTGTAAGTGCCTGGTATAATATCAGAAAATAATAAATACGTAGTTTAACATAAAATAAGTAACTCGGTAATTTGGTTTTAGAGGAGTCAACTTTGAAAGGACAAATGTCAGACTCACATTGTCATCAATTGGTGCTGCAACACGGCAATGGTCAGGATCTGAATAGGTTTTCTGGATCAAAGGAGGCACCTAAAATGAAAAAAGGTGATGTTTATGAAGTAGAAAAATACTTTAGAATACCAATAAATGAGATCAATTTTCATAATCAATTTGGTTATGAAAATGAAAACCAAACATTTGTTCAAAAGTCAGTTGCATGCTACCGCAGATAAATACATAGTACTCCTTTCATCTTCCAACAAATGAAGTCTGTAGGTATTCTCCTACTGCTATCGAACTTATCAACACCTTTAAGACAATCCACATATATTTGCACAAGTCCCTAATGATTCAACTGAAAAACACCTAGAAATTCATATGGGATTGATATTTCTTCTGGTCTTTTGTCTTGATCTTATGTCCTGCCTAGTCACAGACTTCCCAGTAAGTATAACTGCAGATATATTGTTAGCCACACACCAGGCAAGTTAACAGCAATGTAGCAATTAAAAAGTCCACAGCCAATCATTTTACCTCACAAGTAATGAAAAAAAAAAAACAAATACCCCCCCGCCCCTACACAGATTTATTGTTCCCTTTCATTATTAGTTTAAGGGTTAAACTCATCTTCGCTGCTGTTCTACATCTGCCACATGTAACTGTTTTGATAACAGGAAACGGAACAATTTATTGATCATCAACCTTACAGCTACACGTAGAAAAAGGAGGGTAAGGGAAAGGAAGGTAAAATGGACATGTTATGAATATTACTACTTTCATAAGACTTCTGGATCGCATGCCATGCTACCATTCCCCACCTCTAAGGTATTAAATTTTAGGAATATAAGAGATGAGGAAAGATGGCAGGAAAAGCAGAAAGAAAATTTAATTAAAAACAGAATTCAGCAAGGAATAAGCAGAAAAGAAGCTATTTCCTTATTCTAAGTTTCACAATGCTTTTTTTTTTCCTAAAGAAAGCAGCCAATACAGCAAGCAGCTTTACGAGAACGGGTGGTAAAAAAAAATAAGAAAATAAGTTACTCTCATTCTTCTCAAGTGGATACAATGAATTAAGTGAAGAAGGATCACTGTAACAATCTGTAGGTGCCATCTTAAAATGCGTTACTTAATAGCAAAGGAGAACTCCATGTTTGTAGTATCATGACTGCTGAACCTTATTAAAAGGGAATAGGTATAAACCAGATTGCGTTCCTGTCTAATGACTTCACTCTTTATTAACGTAAGTTTAAGTGAGTCAATAGCTAATCTCCTATTAATTCACTAGTATGTATTAACTAACAAATATTTTCTTACCTTGAAAAATGATTGCTTTATGTCTTGTCCCAGTCTCTCTGACATTTTACCCATGTTGTCTGACATTTTAGTCATTCCCTCTGCCAGGCTGTCAGGGAGAGACTTGACTGCATTTGATACATTTCTCATAGAGTTACGCAGTGGGTTTACAAATGTGTCCATCTGAAGGGGAAGATGTTTAACCAGAATTGTATAATCTATGAGGACACCAGTATATTAATACACTATGAGAAGTATCACACTGTTCCATAGAACAATAACAGAAAGAACAATTCAAACTGCTTAACTTCATTAACGAATGCAGAATAAAGTTTTAGTTTAACTTTCACTTATATTTCCCATTCTTTACAGCCCTACTGTAACTATTAATATCTTTCGATAGATATTTTTCACAAGTAATTTCCATTTCCCATCTCTCAGCTTTTCTTCTCCATTCAATGCCATTTCTCCCTTCCAAGCTTCCTACTTCCAGATGTTTCACTTCTGCTTTCAACTCTTCATCTTTGAAACATGCCTCAAACAGCACCGGAGGAATATGCTTTAATATCATGGCAAGTATAATTAAAAACAAAGCAGTTTCACAGAAACTGTTATAATTTTTCTTCCAGTATATACTCTAAATTCAGTCCACAAATACTAATGTGATGCCCTTAAAAAGTCAAGGTTATGAAGAATCTGATAATCTGGAAATAAAATCTTATTCAGTCATTACATAAATCTTGATAAATACTTAACTGTTTCACTGCTAAATATTTAAGGAATATGGGCAGAACAACAACTTGAAGAGACAATACAGTTGCAGATGCTTTTTATATCAAAACCACTAAGTCACTAAATGTTTAGAAATAGCTATATTTGCAAAGCAGATTCCCGCACAAATTGGTCAACTGAATACTTGTCTGAAGAGTTCTGGTGGCTTAACAAAAAGGATGCACAGCTCCAAGCTCTGAATTTGATCAACGACTCTGAATGGTTACAATGACTAAATAGATAACAGCTGCTTTTGAAGGGAAATGCATTTCATCTTTTGGGCTGAAGAGTAGAGAGCATGGTAACAGCAGCAAATACAGAGTAAAGAACTGAAAAAAGAAATCAGAAGGAATGAGACTACAAAAAAAACCCCAAACAACAAAAACACAGATGTTTGACAAAGTAACTTGCAATGAACACACTTTTAAAGTAGTCTTGGTGCAATATACTGTGACTGATTTGAAATTTTTATTTCCTTATCATACAAATAAATTTATCTGTTACAAAAATGGTACATTTTTGGTTCCATATGTCCTCAGATACTTCACCACTCACAAAGTATTAAAGCAACTCACTTGAAGATGTTTTGAAAGTGCTATATAGCAGTTTAATATCAGTTCAACAGCTCTGTTTAATGCGATCATTGCACCAATGAATGCTTTAAAGTTCCTTGATAGTGCAAAACATTCTCACCTTCCGTGCAAAATCCCCTTTCCCTTTGCTGTAGGCTTTATTCTCCAGGAAGTCATACACATAATGGGCTAACGCTGGAGAAGCCTTCATCATTTCAGGATTTAACAGGAGCTGAGGAAAATAATTTTTAAAAGGTGATTGTAATAAATAATGAAAAAGGTTATGTTGATCAATTTAGTAAGAGTTTACCATGCACAAAGATACTACATCTTGCAATGTATTTTCTCATTCATTCTCTAAATTTTATTCCAATATTACACTATTCTCAAGACAGAAACAACATGCTTCTTCATAATTCCTGTAATTTTAACTAGTACATTAATTATAGCATCTCACAGAGAAATACACACCTTTATGACCACTCAAATCACTTTAAAATTCCAAGAAAAAAAAAAACATAGCTTAGACTGAAAAAAATATTGCTATTTAAAGTGGGGCACATATCTCACAAAGGAAAAAATATTAGCACTCTAAACAGGACAATCAGATTTCACAATGTTTTGTTCATCTTCATTATTTATTGTTAACATGTCTGTTAAGTTGGTCAACATATTTTAGTGCTAAATGACCAGAAAGTCCCTATGAGGTAGGAAAACTGAATTGCTTTAGTTGGGCTGATACAGTCTTTATCTGAATGGAGAAACTGTGTGGTTGTGCTACACCGCCGGAGTGGGTGCTACACCCATTCTTATGCAACAGCACAAGAGAAAGTAACCACAAACATGAGTGTAACGGAAGAAGTTTACACAGGGTAGAGCTCAAAACCAACACAGCTGGAACCTCACCAGCTCAGAGAGAGCTGGGACAGAACTGGCTGAGAATAAACCAAAACAGAGAAAAAAAAAAAAAAAAAAAAAAAA
>JAAGAY010006349.1:16213-27761 GCA_011801015.1 Ardeotis arabs | reverse complement strand
TCATATTTACAACGACTTGTGAAAGAAGAAAGTAGAACTAACTTGGCACAGAGTAGTAAAACACTCCCCCTGATGACTCAAAACCAGTATTAATTTTCTGATCTTTCAGAAGTGTTGACTCAATTTACTGAAACTAAAACCAGATCTTTCAGCTCAGCAAAATCACAATGCTTTTCCCACTGATTCAGGCGCTCTTGGTATTAGGTATACGAAAGCCTTCCACTGATATTAGCATCAAATGAGTTACAAAGTAGAAGTTTGACTTAAAAAGCAGTTCACAAAGACTAACTTAAACCATATTCAGTCCCAAAATGGGGGAAAGTGCTAATGGAAAATACCGTTAACCATCTCCACACTGCCACCTAGATCTTGAACATGTCTGCTGTAAATAGTGTACCTTAACTACTCCCTGCAGACATAAAACTTGGACTCAAAAGAAGCAAAATGCATCTTGTGATAGTTCCCTCTATGCTGTTGAGACAGGTGCCTGAAAAGCTCTGCTGTCTGAAGACCATTGTCATTGGGAAAATCTGCTTTCGGGCTGCAAAACCTGACAGCTCATCACGCTAGAACTGCTTAAAATGTGACACAAAACAGGCAAGATAGATAGACAAATTCCTACCAGAAGTTAACAGGACTCACTAACAAACTGATGGCTTACATGGCTCTGCCACTTCCAAACTGTCTTTCATATTCACGATACAACAGTTTCATCCCTGCTCTTCAGAAAATTGTCCTTCCCAATCTTTCTTCAAGTGAGCTGGTTCAGGGAGCTGTTAATTAAGTGCAACTTTTAAAAAGTTATGTAACAGCAATGGCTTTCATCTGGGGCTGGTTTGTTTAAAGGCCTCCTTTTTCCTAATTAAGCATTAGCAAGTCCCTCCCTGCAGTGCTACAAACAGGACCTTCAGTCTGCCCATTAAACACTGCTCGGAGTCCTTCAGCCAACACTTGGCAGAGGCTGGGAGGACCCACCAGGAAAAGACTGGCCTCTCCACACCTCCTCACCCCCACCCATTCCTAAGAACCTGCCACCAGCTGCCAACAGAAGTATGACACAGGCACAATGTGTTTTTCATGCGACTCGTTACAGCCATCTCCAAGTCTGGGGTAGCTCCAGCGCAGCTTGAGACAACAATACAACCGAGTATGCATTGTAGAAAGAGTAGAAAGAGTGGCCAGGCACTTGGCCAGGTAGAAAGAGTGGCCAAGCAGCCCTCGTGCCTCGGGAACACCCCGGCAGTCACAGGCACCTGTCCTGCAGTACCCAGGCACGCTGCTGGGCTTCCTCTCCGGCACCAAGGGGAGACCCCCTGCAGCCACAACCCCTCACGGCAGCACCACAGCAGGCCTTGGAAACAGAGCCTGCGGCAGGCGTAGACGTGCCTGCTACCACACGGGAGCTGTGACTTTCCCGTTCTGTTCTCTGAACACAAACACGCACATCCCATGCACGCTGAGGTTTGCTTATTGCTGGTGCACTAATATGAGACCTTTTCGGTGCCAGCTTTGATATGCCAGAAGCATGATCACCGTTCCACACTTACTTTTAACCACCTTCCTTGGCATGGACACGATGACTGTTTCACTGCAAGGCGAGAGACGCTCAACTTCAGCAGACTAATCTTGAGAAGGTTTTTAAACAGAGTAAAGGCCTATACTTTTTGGACTTAAGCAAAAAAAAATACTGATGCCCATCTCTGGTCCTTTTCTTCTAATAGATCTGATTATGCCTTCTCAGAGAGAACACACACAAACTGCAGAAACACTGCAGAGCTAAGCAGCCACACACACAGATATGCCAGCTCTTCAACATCCACCTCCACATCCAACTGCACAGCGACAGTAGTTAACTTGGCGATTTTGGTATAAAGAAATTGGGCCTGATGACTTGCTTGCCAATGGGAATCAAGCAGTCATACATTTAAAGCCTCAGCCAAAATCAGAATGTTTCCTCCTACATTTGTGGTAGAGTCCACATGAAAATAAATCCACAAAATCTTTATCCAAAGCAGTACAAAAAGGGAGCAGATTGGTTTGAAATAGGGCTGAAGCCTACCTACCACTGAGGAGATGCAGGCTTATAATGAGAGCCAAAACCAAGGCCCATGTTAACGGCTCCTCACAGAACCGCTGCTCAACGTGGACATGCGTAAGTTCAGCTGCAATCTGCTATGCTCCTCGCTACAGAAGGTTTTACGGATTTCCTGTAGAGCACTACTTCAGCCATTAAAAATCAGCAGAATCTGCTGGCGCATCATGACCTTAAGTGCCAAAGGCACGGAGCAGAGAACCTAGTTCCACAAGACAGCCACGCCAACCGCTATTTTAAAGCACAGCCTCACTGACCACTGCAGGCACCCACTCTTGAGATCATCCCATCAGGAATAACAGGACCAACAGCTACACTCCATCACACCCCTGATGCAAAGTATGGAGACAAAACATCTCGGGCAGTGAATCAGCATGAATACATGGGGGGAGAACAAAACCTGGAATATAAGGGTGCCTCCAAATCATGAGCTTTCTTATGAATCTCACCAGTAACTCAGATCCCTATCTGGGGAACCACTCCAAATGGAGAAACATCACTTCAACCAGCTATTCCCTTTTACCCCTTCTAATAGGCCAAAAATACACTTCCTAAGATGTACAACTGTACTGAGTTTCTACAGTGGTCTTTGAAATCAAGCAGCTTTTTTTAGTACTGCTTAACACACAGACGTGTTATAATCACAGGATGAACTGCAGGGCTATAAGAACTGTATCGACTGGCCCAGGCATTGAACAGTCCAATTACAGTACTCACCAACGAGCAGATGAAATTACTCTGCCAGCCCAAGAACGGTGCCATCCAAAACCAAACCTCTCTTTTACCATTACCTGCAAGAACTAGTAAGAAGCTAACACTGAACTAGGAGTGTTCAACAAATGACTGCTGGCTGTCTTCTAACGAGGGGGTAAGTGAGGCTACAGCTCCCACACCGATCTCATGCACCCGCTGGACTTTCTCACGGAGCAGGAGTGGAGGCTCAGATGTCAGCGGAGCACAGTGGTTCTCAGTCTAAAAGCTGCCATCCTCAAAGCAACTGAACAAGGTTAGAGACAGTGACAGGTCTTTTTGAAACACGTGCTTATCTTTTCGAAGTCTCGTATAACACAACCACAGCCCAGAAAACTCACATTATTCCAGCACTTCCTTCATAACGTTGCACAAAAAAAGGTGGGTCAGGAATAGCAGGGTCACTGCCAGTGCCTGGAGTTTGCCAACACACAAGCGGTTTAAAAAAACCCAGAGAACCAAAAAACAAAAAACCACAAATGCTTAAGTGCCAATTTAAAGGGGTAAAGATCCTCCTTTAAGTTTTGTAACCGTCAGTGCCTTTTGCGATTCTCTGTTTAAGTGGATTGTTTTATTTTGCAATCAGCAGAGACTGCCTGAGGAGACCAGGCCAAAATTCACTGTTGGTACAGCTTCATACTCGACTCCAGTCAGCCTTCAGCTGATTTACACTTATCTCCACAAACACACACACAAAAATAACAAGAAATAGTTTAAATCATTGGATTATAAGTTATTTGTCTCCCTTTGGGTGGAAGCTTGCAGTCTGATCTTTTACTTCAGCAAAACCATCTAAAAAAAGCTGAAGAAATACTTTACTTCCCAGATAAAAAGCATACTTCATTAAAAGCTTACATTCCACAAAATGAATGAAAAAAGTTCCTTTTATACCTGAATATCCACAGTTGCAAGGTTTTATCACTAACCCCTAAGGACAAGTATTAACTGTGTCATCACAATTAAAGATGCTTGCTCATTAATGACCTAGAAGTACCTTATTACCCAGAACTTCTCTTTAACTATTTACAGATGACAGGTAACTTAGGGCACAGTCAGATAAGCCCAAACTGGCAGGAGTCAACAAGCAAAAAGGTTGTTGCTCCCCTTGTCGTCCTCCACTGAAGGCTGCCATCCCCTCTGTTCTGCTAGTTGTCTGCTCAGTTCCCTAACTCTGCTCTTTAAAGTGATCTAAATTTTAAAAATAAAAACTAGCTTAGGAACCAGGGCAGGGGAAGCCAGGAAAAAAGTTAGAACCACTTCTTAATTCATTTTAGCAGCAACCAAAAACCATACCTGCCTGTTTTCTAACCAGGAAATTGTTGGATTGGCTGTGTACGTTAGTATTTGAAGGCTTCCTTGGGCAAGCTTACTAGAGAATACACACAGCACACTCAGAGAAGAGCAGAGGGCGCCTGTTTTCAGCAGAAAAGGACTGAAGTCAGTAGTTACAGGAATGCAGCATGAAAACAAATGTATTCCCAGCAAGTGGCAGATGCCGAAATAAAAGAATCCTCAATGGGCATGTTTCTTTCGGAAGCCAGAGGAGTTCACAAAGCTAGTACAGTTTAGTAGTTAGAATTGTCATCTTTTGGGCACCAGGGTTAAATCCAAGCTGATCCTAAAAACTACTGGATGTCTTCAAGTTACTCTGGGAGTGTTATCTGTGACATACACATAAATTATGCTTTTAAAAAAATGCTGTTTTCTTAGACTGACTCAACTAAAGTAGAATCTTTTTAGAGATGAAAACTTGAGACACTCCATCAAGGAGTTAAACCAACACTAAACCAAAAACTACTCTGGATTTTTTTTCTTCTCCCACAAACTGGAATTGCACCTGAGGAATTTAAAGGACTTTGGTAAACCAGAACCAAAACTTGCTCTTTCAGTACAACAAACCATCTGAAAACCAATATCAGCAGCAAAAACGTGACCACCATGGAAGCTGCTCTTGCAGATCAGCAAGCAGTAGCTGTTACAGCCTCCCCATCCCCACCACACACAACAAGCCCTCACTTCTCCATCCTCTGCAGACCAAGCACTCAAACTTGTCACAGGTATTCAGTGCAAACTAACCAGGCTCTTCCCGTTAAGAAAAGGCTCACATACCCAGTTCATGCTCTACCCCAGTGAAGAATTAATGCTAATCCACAGACACCAAGCCACGTCAGCCTGCGCTTTCCCTTAGCAACAACACAGGCAAACCCTGCTTTCGAGACCTACTTCTGGAGGAGGAGGAGGAGACAGATGTGGTTTCGCAGCAAGCTGCAGCCCCCACGCCACAGCGCTGGCACAGGCAGGTTCAGCTGGGATCACATCTCACCGCCCCGGCTTTAAGGAGCTGAAAACAGCAGTGCAACATGCACAGCACCCCAGCTCCAACAGGAACGCTGAAGACCGGAGCTAGAGGTTATCCCAACCAAAAGCCGACACAGAGAAGGATGACGGCACCATGCACCTCGGAGGGAATGTTTTCCACCAACAATGCCTTCACCCTACTAGTCAGTCAGCCATTACCGGTCTGAATCAGGTAAGTTCAACCAGAACAGATCCTGACCAAAACCCACTCTTTCTTCAGGTCTCCAACTGCAAGCATTTTTCAGCTTCAGACTCAGGGTAACACACGCTCCCTGCTCCTTCCAGACAAGTGGTATTACAGCTTACTGCCACGACCCACTAAAACACCAGTGCTCGCAGCGCTCTCCTGCCGGCAGTGATTTACAAACACTGTGCCGCTATCGGTGCGGCACCCCTATCAATCCCAGAAAAGGCTACAGTCCTTTTGCTCCAAGCTAGTATACCTGGAGACCACAAAAAACACATTTATTTGTTAACAGGATAATCACCATGGCAACTAGCTTCCAGGAAAATAACAGTCAACAACTCCACGACAAAGAGAGGCCACCAACGAATGTGTTAAGGGAGACCAACCAGCTCACACAAACGTGAAAAATACTGAAATTTGCCAAATTTAACTCCGAAGGGACTGTAAGTAGGCAGCTGCAAACTTATCATAACCCATCACACAAGTTGAATCAACGGCACTACCATCCGTCTCAACATCTCAGTGTCCTTTAATGTTCCTTGAAACTTTTCAGACACCTTGTAGGGCAGTTTTAGGGCAACATTTTCCAACGTGCACAATTTCACCTTTCAGATCACTTCTTTATATCAAAAGAAAACTTCCTTATATTCAAATTATTTGCCACTCCATACATTAGTATTCACTTTTAGTCACATTAATTTGAATAACAAAACCACAGTTATTGCAAATAACACTCTGCTTCCACAAAACAATCCTGGTCATGAAACCAAATGTTTTACAAAGGTAAATCAACCTTGCCTTACAGAAAATACCTTCCTTAGGGATACACAGTCAGGGACAGGCGGAATCTATGTATTATTAGAGGTTTTCAGAGCTACTGTAGGAATCGTTAAATTTTCACAGAACAGGGGATTTTTTGGGAAATGCACCCCAATTTTAATTGATGGAATTAGAGAGACTAATTTATTTACATACAACTAAAAAAAGGCACCTGGTTGGGTTACAGAATCCAAGTTCCTGATACACTACCTAAAACACACACTAAGATCATAACGGGCAGCTCAAACCATTCCACTCCGGAAGCTCTGGTGTGTTTTTCCAGTTTTCATGAAAGCAGCCCACAGGAAACAGACACCTTTCTGCCCGATGCTATTTTAGTATCCTACCACAGCCAACTAACAACGCCCAGGTTAGACCCAGAAACACATTTAAAGTTTGTTACACTAAGTTCTGCCCAGCCATAACAGAGAAACCCACCGGGCTCTCAGCCCTTGATCCCAGATCTGCTTGTAGGGGAATGACGGGAGGAATGACTGCAGTACAGATAAAGATCCCCTTCTCTGCCCCAGCGCTGCCCTGCCAGTCCAGCCTCCACCGGCACTGCAGACACGGCCCACATTGCCTTGCCATTACAGCAACAACACGTTCAGGCTGTTAAGCCAGGCAGGTGGGCAGGTCAGATCTGTGCCCCTCCAGTATCAATCTCGGCTTGAATCACTGGAGCTCATGAATAAAAGCTCTTAAGAAAAGGGTGTCTGCTAAAAACATACTGTACAGCAGCATAGCACGCTGAATGATTCAGTCACGTATCTACTTCCAGCACATTAGTTTCCCCTTTTTTTTTTTAAAAAAAAAAAAAAAAAAAGACTAGTGAGTAATCAGTCTTTTCTGGAAGACAGAGATGTGTTTGGCTACCTTAGGCTGTAACCCACAATTAATGGATAAGTCTGCCACTGCCCTGGAGCGTTAGCACGAAGACCTACACGACAGAAAACATCACCACGTCCAAGCAAGCAGTTCACGAAAGGCGAGCCAAGAGACGTTATCAGTGCACACTGGCCTCTTCTCAGCCCTACAGAGGAAGTCAGCCGACTTCCTCATTCCAGGTTTAGAATTGTATGAGAGTACAGCTAAAAGCCTCAAGGTGAAATACAGCTGTGCAAGCTGGTGAATTTCTGTGCTTCTTAAACAGATAAGTTTCTCCATCTTCTGTTGCCTGGGGGGGACAAAGCTACACAGTCACAAAGCAAAGCCCACCCAGCTCTGCTAGTCTTGTACATCACAGGCTGACTGCCCTACCAGCCTGCTGCTTTCCGTGAGCAAAACGAACACTGCGCTATGACCTGTGCACAGGAAGGCAAGCAAGACCTGCTTCTTTTCTAGCTTTCATTGAAGATGCTTTCCAGTTCAAGACAGGTATGATCTAACTTCACCTGAACACTTCGTCTAACCAAACAGAGAAACCACCACTGCCTCCCAAGTGCATTTCAATGACTACTTAATGTCTGTCAAATGCCGGGAAGGGGAAAACCTCTACAGGCCTTGGTGGCATTTAAGAACTGAACGGGTGACCAGCGAAGGCTCAGGTCGTACAACACAAGCTCTTCTGAAAGGAATCTTTTGAATATTCCTACAGCAGGTTCAAACAAGGCCAATCTCCATACAGTGTCAGTTGGATAGTCTGGTGCTCGTACCGTCTCACTGTGCACATGCATATTCCATCGCTAAAGCCACGAATAATGGCATGGACCAACCTGAATCTAGAAAATGTATGCCTCAAGTTCTCTTTGCCCTGCAATCAGATGGCCTTTTCTTCCCACTTGTTCTAAGTCATAGTAGGCGTACGTACCTCAAAACTGCTGAGGCTAGCTCGTCTCTTTGCATAGAATCGCTCACAGTTGTAATCCAAATGTCTTCAATAGAGGTCTAATTTTAAAAATATTTAGGAGTATAAATTCCGCAGGAAACAGGAAAGTCAGGGTAGGGATGCAGATACAATTTATCAGCTTCTACATTTGCAGACAACTGCAGTCAGTAGTGTAGGTCATTTTCAGAGTAAATCTTGGCAACAAAGCTTCTTTGTAGAGGAGAAAGACCTGTCAAAATTAACAAGCATAGTAAGAAACACTGTTAACATCTGACAAGCAACAACACAGCACCACAGATTCAGAGTCTTCTTCAGAGAAAAGAATTAACTTTTTTTTAAATATTAGATTTCTGCTAGCTTTGACGTATTTAAAATCAGAAGTAGCCTCCGAAGCTACCTCACGTTCCGAGTACTTTAACCTAAGAAATTATATCAAGGAGGAAAATTCTCTAAGCTTTCAGATAATGTTAGATCATAACAGAGCATGTTACCATGCCGTACTGCAGAACGCCTTGTTTCAGACAAGGCTGACGCTCACTGCATATTTTCTCCCAGGAATACCTGTGTGACCAGTGTCAAACTAAAGAACGAAGCTGCTGTCCAAAACAAGGACCGACACAGAGAGTGATGGAAGTCCAACACAGCATGGATATAAGGCACATGCTAGGGGAGTCCCTGCACAGCATAAACGTTTAGGAGTGCTGGCATACTTCTGAACGTATCTAACTTGGATTTAAGTTAATAAAATGTAAAGTCTTTGGGGCAGAGACCTATTCTGTGTTTGCACTTCACACAGTGTGGCAAATCTAGATTCCAGATCAAAGCTGTTCAGTGTTAATGTGATGCAAGTTTTTGTACTTTTGGTACAACAGTAGAATTCTTCTTTACAAATAAAAAAGGTCAGATAGTTCTGCATTATCATAAAATGCTTCTGAAAGAATGAAGAGATTTCATTTTGTAAAAAAGACATTTAACTCCATACAATCACTTGTTTCCTTCTTCTTTCCTTTTCCTTCTGTGACCATTTTAACATGCTTGGTCAGAGGAACAATTTTAAGAATTTGGAGCGTACATTCAAGCTCAAAGAATCGGCTCACTGTGCTGTGACAATATCCAGTGTCTCAACGGCTTAGGGGTTTTAAGAATTGTAAGTATTTAAATCATAGCAGACTACTGACTTTCTAGCAGTGCTGACAAGTCACATCTAGCCTGCCACCTTCACACTGCACTTCATTCGCGTACCTTCACTTTTTCCAAGGAAGCTGGTTTACCCACTATTGAACACTGTGCCAAGTTCACAGAACCACAGACTGGCTGAGGTTGGAAGGGGCCTCTGGAGATCAGCTGGTCCAAGCTCCTGCTCAGGCAGGGCCACCTAGAGCTGGCTGCCCACAAACCACTTTATCAAGTCTCACTGTCAATACTGAAATACTACGCACCTCCCACCCTAGAGAGTTAAGATGAGTCCCCTCTTACTTCTAAAGAAACTCACAGTCCCATCAAGAGGGTAGATCTTCTCTGCAAGCACCATTTCACCACGCAGCATCCACGCACGCTGCAGTAATCAGCTTTCACAATGCCTTAGAGGACAGACATAAGAGACCCACTACCCGTACTTTAGGGGTGAGGAGACTTCAGGTCCATCAAAGCGAAGCTGCTCAGCCAGCTAGCCTGAGCAATAGCTTAAGCTCAGTAATTCCAGTTCCCAAAGCCCAGCTTTTCATCAGAAAATGACAGCTACGAAACCAGCTGAGGAGAACACACCACATCGGGAAAACACACTTGATAAGCAAGTGGAGAGAGAAGACTCCTCCCCTAGACCTCTAAGCAAAAATTCCTAGAAACCCAGCCCAAGATATTATCACGCCAATTATTTTTGAGTGGTTCAAAAACAATTCTCTAAAGGCCATACGAGGTAGCCGTACAAGGTTTGCGTAACTCCAGTGCACGCCACAGCAGCCCACTCAATACAAACACCACCAGCTTACAGACAGGCACCAAACCATTCAGCAGACCAGAGCAGGGACTGACTTGCCAGACACAACCCATTTCCTAAAGAAAGCACCTCTTTAAGCACACAGAAAAAAACCCTACAGTCTTTCAATGATTTCTATTCCACATCTGAATTAGATGCAGCTTTTAATTATTGGATTTTTAGCTATGATTAAATAAGATGTGATAGAGCCCAAACCACACAAGAGCCCGGCTTAAAAAACAAAACCCAGCAACTTTTATGTGGTACATGGGGTGCACCCTAAACTTGTTAATGGCAAAACCTTTTCTTTTTTTTTTTTTTTTTTAATGGCATGAAAGCTTGAAGTCCTAATTAACTTCTAATGCAAAATCTACACAAAGTAGATCTTTCTCCATCTTCAGTTTCCATATCTTGAATGGCTTCCAGATGGGTTGAGTGGATTTATTAGGCAGCTGAACTGGACACAGCGGATACAAAGCTCCAATAAACTTGTTCATTTGGCACAGGAACCCTGTGAGGCTGCGGAGGTCACTGACCAGTGCAAACCCTGCCAGCTGGGGGGGCCCACTGTCCCCAGACAAGAGAGGGAAGAGAAGCCCCCAGCACCGAGAGAGGAACAATCTGTTAGTACACCTGGCTTTCCGCACCTCTAGACATTTTCAGATGGAAGAAGGATCTGCCCTGACAGAAGCATCATCTTGTTGGCTAAGCACGAAGCTATCCCGCAACATGTTAATCTTGCTTGAGACAGGGCCAGCAGTGGGCAAGGACAGCGCCACTTGCTCCCAGGACTCAGGGGGACCCTCCTGCACTGGCTCAGGGCATTACTACTTCAATGGCCGCACCTGTAGCCCAGATGTGTGTTACCAAGGGCTTCCGGCTTGCAGAAATATCTGATTTTAAGGTCTGTGGCTGAGGGACACCGTTTCTGATGTAGTGGTAGTTACGTTACTGTCCTTCTCAGCACTTCCATTCAGATCTTTATGCCTTCAGTTCCTACCTTTACACCTTCTGCTCACCAAGAAGCCTCCGTAAGTTTCCTCACTGATCTGATCTTGTAGAGAAAGCGATGCCTCAACCCACTACAGGTGCTTTGTTGGCCACAGTACTTGTTACTAACGCACAGCAGGTATTTCTGGTATCGCTGATGACAGCGGCTGTACACACAGGTCAAGCTGACAGTTTCAGTTCCAGGCCTCGGGACTTTTGGTACTCGTAAAGCTCAGAAGCCTCTGCTTTATACCTGAAGCTCTCTACTTTAAAGGCCTGTTTGGGAAAACTCTTTTTTAGAACGGCAAAATTTGGGCTCGCTTACATGTCAGCACAATGAAGTAACTGGTACCTTAATTCTCTCATAAGAGGCAGCTGCAGCGGGGAGGAACAGGCGAAGCACGCACCCAGACCGTGGCTGTCTTAGAAACCCGCAAGGCCAGACGCAGCCGACTCCCCCGCAACAAAGAACCCGGGCACCGGCAGCGCCTTCGCAGACCGTTCTGCACGCGCGCAGCGGGCCCCGCCACGGCGTCCCGCCTCCCACCG
>JAAGAY010006349.1:0-16193 GCA_011801015.1 Ardeotis arabs | reverse complement strand
GCGCGCGACGTCACCGCGCAGCCTCCAGGGGCGGGGCGCGCACGGCAACGTCATCTGGCGGGGGCGGGGCGAGCGAGAAGCGACGCCCACTCCCGGCACCTCCCCGCGCCCCCCGGCCGCGCCCCCAGCGGCGCTCCGGCCCCGCGCCGCGGGTGCAGCCGGCGGGGGCGGGGCTGTCGCCGTGCGAGCCCGCTCCTCGCGCGGGGCCCGGCCGCGGCGGCGGGGAGGCGGCCGGTAGCGCTGAGGCCGCGGCCGGGGAAATGCCGAGGTTGCTGTCGTGCCCCTAAGCAGCAGCCGGGAGTCCCCGCCGCGCGGCACGGCCTCCGGAGCGGGGCTGTGCGAGCGGGCGGGCGCACCCGGGCCGGCAGGGCCGACCACCGCGGTGCAGGTAAGGCGTTGTGTTGCCGGCCGTTTCGAAGCATCTTTCCTGCACCCCGCACTGCAGGCACCGGCTCTCGCCGCCTCCTCTCCCAGCACCTTTGTGAAACGGTTGCTGCCGCTCGTTCTCCCGCGCGCGCCCCGCGCTGCTGGCCGCCGCCAGAGGCGGTTTGCCGGGAGCAGCCCGCTGCGCGGCCCCGCGCGCCTCGGCACCGGCGTTCACCCGCTCCCGCGCCAGGAGAGCCCCCGCCTGAAGTCCGCGATGCGTGACAGCCGCTGAGGTTCTCTGTGTGACAGCAGGCTCTGGGAAGGATTCGGAGATGGCATCAGGTTGCAAACCGGTTTGTGACCTCTGGCTTGCCACACGGAACAGTGCTCAGGGCTGTGATGACCATGCAGAAACTTCTAGCGTAGTCAAACTGTAGTGTACGTATTTCAGAAGGGCTCCTGATCAGCTGCTTCTGGTTTTCCACCGTCACTGTCACCTCACAGTGAGTTAGATGAAGTGCTCTGAGAAGACACCAAAGACCGGGACCTCAAAGGCACTGCTTCAGGTGACCTGACCACCTCTCTTCATCTGAACAGCAATGTTATCGAGGGTGACTGTGCTTGTGTGTTTTCAGAAGGCTGCACCCTTTCTGGAAGCTGATTTGATGAAAAAATTGCCTTGATCTGTATTTGTCTGATGCAATTAATGTATTTAGCCACAAAAAAAAAAAGTAGGAATTTATACAACTTGACTTTTATTTCAAACCAGTGCTCATTACTTCTTACATTTTTTCACATAAAGTTCAAGAATTAATGACTACCAGCCAGTATCTTCCCCACCCAAATCCCTTCCTCACCACCCCCAGCTATCTTTTCTCCTCCCATCCCTCCCCGAGATCACACTCCAGCGTGCCCTGAAGCCAGAGCAGAGCCTAGCTGTGACACATTGGGGCGTACAAGGAAGGCAAGAGCTGTATGCGGAATTCAAGCACTGCCACTTGAAGTTACAGTCACAGGGTGTGCAGAGAGGACATGGATCCAGACATGCCAAGAAAACCAAAAGGCAGGAAATAGGAGATGGTGAATCTTTGCCTACTAAAATGAGTATGCACCACTGACACAGTCAGAGCTCGAGCGAGGAGTGTGGTGGATGTATCATCTAACAAGGGCCTCTCCCTCCTTACCGCCTTCCTTCTCTGACGCTTCAGTAGTTAAAAAAGCCTTACGCTTTTTCATAAACAATTGGTCATCTAAGGTCTGGCTGGGCGTTGCATGATTTTGCAGGATCTAGGAAACAAGGGCAGTTTATTTAAAGCTGATGGGACCTTTGTTCATTCCCCTATCTCCTAAAAAACAATTTAGCAAAACTAGTAAGAGATCTTTTACAACTTCTCTTTAAACCATTTTTCACCTCTCCGCCTTTGCAAAGCTGAATAACCAAGTGCTGGGATCTTGTGTCAGCACGTGAGACTGACCGAAGGCATGAGGTGAACCCGACCGGCTGAACTCCGTTGGCTAACTTCAGAGTGTATACAACGTAAACAAACAGCACACACAGTGGCATTTTTTATTCATTCACTTTTTTCTTATTTATTAATAACAAATATCCAAGTAAGTAAAAAATTGTTCGTGTTAGATCTCCAGTTGACATTAAATTTTTAAATTTGGCTTTAAACACCTAAGTCTAGTAACTACAACATAATTAAGAATATCAGATTCAACAGTTCACAGGAAATCTGTGGCTTTAGACAACACACCGAAGTGATGAACCAGGTAGCCAAGGAAGTAACGAGTACAGTTATCCCTCTCTGCAGGTACTAGGTGTTGATGCTTTGGCTTATTAATTACATTCCTTCTTTATATACTTTGTAATAGGACTTTCTGCAATATATTTCTACATATTTGATCTTGTACTGTGTCATTCATTTTCAAATGAATTCACTAATTCAAAGAGGGGAACATAGCAAATCCACAAACAGATAGTCAGGGAATGATTTTTCTATCATAGCTTTGTAGTAGCATCTCTGTTTTTTCAGAACAACTGAAGCCAAAGGAGCTCAGTATCTCTGAAAGCCAGACAGCACAATGTTTTTGTGCGTGCACAATCCAGACCTGTAGACCTACATGTAACTATGGACAGGAGCCAACACTCACTGCAGAGACTTCAGGTCTGGACGCTTATCTGAGCTATCTCTGTAACAGAGCTCTAGAGTTTCAGGCGATCAAAGTGCCAACTTGAAATCAGTTCTCTGCTCACACAGGAGAAAACATTTTGGGCCTCACTGGTCTCTGTCCTACAGAGCGGCTTGTGCCAGTGCAAAGTGAATGCGAAATAAGCACAGCAGTTATTTTTCTGAGCTGGTGGCATTCAGCACAGCATTCAGCACAGCTCTTGGTGCTCATTCGCACAGGGAAGTCCTGTGAGACGGTGTCTCTAAATAGAATGTAGGGGGATGAAAGCTGGGCTAAAACACCAGAGCAGATAGCTTGCATAGGGCTGAAACTGAGGGTCTCTTTGTGCTTCTATTAATGGATTTTAATTCCTGCAGGGAAAAAAAGTAGCTTGCGGACTGATTACATTTACCTTTCTATGCCTTCCTCAAAGCATTGCTTACCCTGCCCTGGTCAGTTCTTATGATGCCACCCTTGGTTTGTTAGCCAGGCCCTTCAGTAAGAGGAGAGTCCCTAGCCTTGCAGATATGAACCATTGTGCCTCCAGATGTTTGTTTTAGGGTTTTTTTTAATTTGGTCCAGTCCTTGTATAATTTTTGCTCTTTCAATAGGCAGCTGCTGGGAAGAAACCGAGTAGCAGACAGAAGACGGACATGAAATAACCAGGTGAATTGAATGTAATGGACTGATAAATTACATTCAGATTAAAGCTTAGTTCTTTAATCTCCAGTCACTATAGAAACTAACCCTGCCTGACTGCTGGGATACCATTTCAGAAGCACCAGCAGGCATCAGCTATACTGCCAGGAATGGTGAATAAAGGACATGAGCTACCCTGGGAGTTTGTTACAGAGAGAAACACGAGCTCAGGAGGGCAGTTCTGGTTAGAATGGTGAAAAATCTTTGCTGATCTGACCTGGAAAAAACTGTAACTTTTAATTCAGCATGAGCTCTCAGGGAGGCTTTATAGTAACAACTGTGAGTTTGTTTTGTGACTGCCATCCTCCTGATTCCCTTTACATTCACATGGCAATTTCATTCCCTCTTGATAGTGTCAGAAGACATGGCTACATTACAGATGTCTCCCAATATCCATGTGATACAGTTCATTTGCAGTGCTCTCACAAGGAGGGAATTATTACTTTGACATGTACTGACAGATGCCTGGGAACAGGGTTTGGAATGATCCTGGGCAAAGAGAAGAGAAAAAAGGATTTTTTAAATGGGTCACAAACAATTTCCAGTGTTTTGTAAGGGGTTACTTTTAACAGGATTTGGATGCCAAGCAGTTCAACATCGGCTGAATGTGGGCCTGTTTGGCCTCCACTTGCAGTGAATCTTCTGGCTTCAGTGTTAGACAAGGAAGTCTTCAGGTTGTTTAACTCCTAGATTTGTAGAGTGACTGACTCCAGCATCTCAAAGCTTAGACCACATCCCCTGCAACATGTGTGAGCTCAGGAGAGTATGTCCCATTTAGTCTGCTGCCATCTGTCCTTGCAGCCTCAAGTGGCTCACAGACAAGTTGGACCAGGGCCCAGAGATCCTGATGCCGCATGCTCCATGGGTGACAGGAGTTGTAAGACAGCTGCCCTTCAGCTGCCTACGCCCTGTGTGAGTGCACCCAGCTCCAGCATCTTCCTTCTGGCAGTGTGTGCTCGTGAGCCAGGTGCCAGAGCTTCTCTTCCTACACAGTTCCTGTAGGCACTGGTCAGCAGGGCTACATGTAAATGTTAGCCACACCACTTCCCTGCGTGCTACACAGTGCAAAAGCTCATGTGCTTTAATCAGTCCACTGAAGGGCTGCCCTGCTCACACAGAGAAGACTAATAGAAAATTTTGCGTGGGGAAAAATCATTTTTTTTCTAGTAAGGGTAGAAGAAATTTCTTATAATAGGGGTGGTGAGACACTGGAACAGATTTCCCAGAGAACCTGTGGGTGCCTCATAACTGGAAGTTTTCAAGGTCAGGCTGGATGGGGCTTTGAGCAACCTGATCTAGTGAAAGGTGTCCCTGCCTAAGGCAGGGTGGTTGGTCTTAGATGATCTTTAAGGGTCTGTTCCAACCCAAACCATTCTATGGTTCAGTGAAATTTGATTCTTGAAACACAGAATTTGCTGTAACCCTCTATTGAAGCATGAGCATGAGCACTTTGCCATCCTTATGGGCTAAGATCTAAAGCTCTGGAAGATGTGCTTTCTGTCACACTCTCATTTCATATGCCTACCATATGATAGTGCCACAGAAGAAATCTTCCTGTACATATTTTCTTCCTCATCTAGCTCATTCATACACTAAAGCATGCAATTCCAATCACACACTGAAACAGCATCACAGCCACTTAGGTGAAGAGAAGGGCCCTGACAAAAACACAGGAGGGAAAAAAAAAATAAACACAAGCCTTGGCCAAAACTGTAAGATCTGAACAGTGCCGGAGGTTGCAAATGGAAAGAGATGCTAAAGGATACAGACTGTAAGTCTAGGCTGCTCTCTTGGTTAAGGCTCTCCAAGGAGAGCCTGAAGAAAAAGGTGCACCATCAGCTGGAGGATGATAAAAGCCCAGGGAGATGCCCTGGGAGAAACACTGCAATGATATGATGACAGATGGGGCTGGGCTATGAGGCTTCTTCCCGCAGGGTTTGACCACACACTACTCTTCTCTACCACTACTATTCTGTTGTAGGAAGTAGTGCAATCATCCCCAAATTTTTACTTGGCTGATTGACACCACAATATCTGAGTTCCTCTTTCTCCCTCTTTTCCCTCTTTTCTTCCTTATTCCCTTGTTTGGTAGCTACCTCTGAAAAACACTGAATAAAAATAAGACACAGGTAGGTACCTTCAGAAAATAAATGACCTTCTAACGACTTCAGCAGCTTCTCTTCTACAGCCAGACTACTCTGAGCTGTGGTCTTGTCAGATTTGCTAGGCTGAGAAAGGAGAGCAGTGGTACTCGGCCTGGAGGTGTCTAGGAAAATCGATGCTGGATGACTGAGCATCTGACGCTTCCCTGTGAGTCAAGGCAGAGTCGGTGCCTTGTCCAAATGGCAGGAGGAAGCATTTATGACTTGAATTCCTGTCTTTCACATGAGAAAGAAAACCAAAGTCTCTGTTACTTACAGGTAAGAAAGAGGCCCTGAAAATTGGCAAGTATGTTTTTTTTTCCTCTGACTTACCTGCTATTATTTCAAGTGGACTTTGCCTCCTGGATTCAGCAATCTTTACATTTTTCTTTTCTGCTATTAAGATAAGTGAGCAGTCACAGACCAGTGTCTGTGCTCTAGGGGCTCATATGGTGATGGGTATGTACAGTTGCATGGGCACAAATCTCTTTTATGCATGCAGTGAATGTAGTTTCAGGCATAATATTGCATACATAAAGAATAATCCAAGTAACTCGTGTACGCAAGCACAAAATTAAGCATGCACATTTTAAATATACAATGAGGTAATGCATACTGAAAGACAGGAGAATAATTTTAAAGCTGTTCGGGTTAAATAAGTTATTGCTCTCTTGACAAATTCTAGCCACACCAGCAGTTGCCCAAGAGCAGGAAGAAACTGTATGTGTTCTTGGAAAATAAGAAATAGAGGAGAACACTGAGCCTTGCTTGCAAATACAATGGCAGTTGCTTTGGCATCTCTTCTAACCTTCATTGTCATGCTCTGACAAAAACGTCAGCAGCCATAACAGCATTGCTTTTGCTGTCACGGCAGGACTAAGAAGTGCTGAGCTGCAAAGCTCACCATTAAGAAAAAGGGGACAAGGAAAAAAAGAGTTAGCCTGCAGGGCTTAACTGAAAACAGGCCATCAACTTGGAAGTATAGAAAGCAGGACAGGGGTCAGGAGTTCACTAAGAGTTCACAAACATACATGTGATGTCAGTGCTTTCATGGCAAAATGACGCCTGTTAATCGGGTAAATCTGGAAAGACTGGATAATATAGGAGATGGAGTTCTCCGAGACTATTTCGCTGGAAGCTGTGGCACAGCAAGACCCAAATACCAATTCAGAAAGAGACTGAGTCATCTCAGATCAGTGGTTAGGGCAGTACTGATTCCTAGGAAAGACCACCGGGAAGTTAGGACTCTAAGTCAGATGTGGACTTCAAACCCACAGAGTGAACTTGTTTAACATGGCAGATACCAAATGCTAGGGGCAAACTGGATTCAAACTGATTTCGACTGAATTTTGCAGCTACTATTTACACCTCTAACTCATACCCATGCAACTCAAGTTTCCAGGAAGGAAGTTTTGTTTGCTTTCAAGGATGCGATGTCAGCCACACTGCAACAAGGATCCTGATAGTCCATGTGCTTATCTGGATTCTTTGTGGCTTATAATTTCAGATGCTATTAGGGATTCAAGATGGCTCTATTTTGGGGTTTGTAATACGAAAGAGCCTTTAGGAACTTGGTTTACAGAATTTTCTAACGCAAAGGCTTGTTACAGCACCATGGGTTAAGTAACCAAAACTACTACATCGCTTTGAAACTGCAGGACCAAATCGTAATGCCAATCAGTTCATGAGTGATGACTTCTCAATGCTATTGTGAGCAAGAGTGTCCACTGAAAAAAAGCTAGCTAAGCCCTCTGATGGAAATCAGAGGTGCAACGAAAACTGTGCACTAACTGGGTTATGTCATTGCTCTGCTATGCAGGCTGTGTTTAATTAGTTGTAGGTAGGGCTGAAGTAAGATAATTCTGTCCAGAAGGCATACAATGCAAACTAAATATAACCAGCATGCACCATAGGGTCAGAGGGAAGATGGGATGCATGGCCACCTTCATCTAGGTAACTATCAATAGCTTCTCGGGCCAAAATTACCTCTGTAACAGTGTCAGAAGCACCAAATTTGTGTACCGATGTAACAAAATTGTGGCCAACGAGGAAAAATAATTAGAGACAGCTTGCTCACCTGTGAGGAGTTCGGGGAGAGCTCGTGCTCCAGCATGTGACACCATGCGTCCCCCGCCATGCAGCAGGCTGTGCTGCTGGGGAACTGACGGCATCAGTGAGGTGACACTGGGAATGTCCCTGGGTTTGGGCCAGTTAATATGTTGTGTGGACACATTTTCCTTCACAGAGGTCCACTGAACCTCTACTTGCCTTGCCCTCCCACGGAGGGCCTGTGCTGAGAACAGGCACAGTAGTGATACTGCTGCAATGCTCCATGTGGGGAAAAGGCACAGAGCAGAAGAAACACTCCTTGCTTTGAAACTTCCTGTCAATGAAGCGGAAAATCCCGCAGGAAAGAATGGAGCAGAGCTGGGCAACATCTTGTTTTTCATGCTCCAGAGATTGCAGAGCATGCTGCAAATGCTGTAAATGAAGCCTGATTTCCATGTAGCTTTGCAAGTGTAGAAGGCACTGCAGACAGGGGAGCCAAAAAAGGAATCTCCCTTGAATTCAGTGGGACTTAGGTAACATTTAAGGTCTGCAAGCACTCTGTCTCATAAATCCTGCTAGCGTGTGCTATGCACAAACCCTATGGTGCATAATTATGGCTTCTTCATTACCTCTTAGATTTATTACCTGTAAATTACCAAGGCAGAGGCTGGATTTTGGAAGCAAAGACTGCCTAATGGGAAGACCCTCCCTTGGAGAGAATAAAAGATGAGGCTGGGCAAGAGATGAGCACCTCTCCCAGGAGACAGGATGACATGAGTGCTGCATCTTTCTGCAGACTCCCTTCAGTATTCACCTTCACCAGCCAAACCCAGCTGAAGCCTTCAGTTTACCTTGCCTTTGCAGCTTCTGGAGACACTACACTGGCAAAGCACGAAGCCAAAGTATTTTACAGGTATCAGTAGAGCCTTTCCCTCATTACTTCAACAGAAGTAACTTGAGAGAGATGGAAAACTGTCCACTGATGGATGTAACTAAGAATTAGCTTCACAAAATTCTAGGACCTCCCAGAAAGTGCTCTGTATCCTGCTTGCTCTGTTATGTACTGGGCTGATGCAGAGGAGGTGGTTGTTATGACTGATTTTGCCTGGCTCAGTCTCTGCATGAGAAATCTGGGGATTCTTTCCATATTGGCTAGTAGTTTTGCTGAGACACAAACTGCAACACTCAGACTCTTCACTTAGAAAGGGATACAGAAGTTTGAAGAAGCTGAAGGAATAAAAAATCAATTAGACTTCTTAAAAATGTTCTGTACGTGTGGTAAAGTAATTAAAGATCAAAGGGGTACCTCTACCAGAAAATATTAGTTTAAAAGACTCATATCCTATTCGCCTCTTGTGGTTAGCAATGGCTAACATCTACGAGATGTGTGACACCCGTATGAGAAACAAAGTCCCAGTTAGTGTCATTAAAAAAAGCCTGCAAGGCATCTGTTAATCAAAAGCCCAGTGAAATCATGCTGCTTTGCAACAGAGGGAAGGTCTTGTGAGCTGTGACATAACAGAAAGTGCCCTAACAAAACAATCACGACTGGAAGCAATTTAAGAGCAATGTAAAGCTTGTTTCTCTCAAAAGCCAGTGGCTGGAATTAAAGACATTTCCTTAGTAACACAGAATCACAGACTGGTTGAGGTTGGAAGGGGCCTCTGGAGGTCAGCTGGTCCAAGCCCCCTGCTCAGGTGGGGCCACCTACAGCCAGTTGCCCAGGATCGTGTCCAGGTGACTTTTGAGTATCTCCAAGGACAGAGATCATCCAGATCATTAATGCAGGTGTTAAATGGGACTGGCCCAGTATTCACCCCTAGGGTTCACTGCTAGTTACTGGCCTCCAACTAGATTTTGCGATGCTGATCACCACCCTCCAGGCCTGGCGTTCAGTCAGTTTTCAATGCGCATCACCGACTGCTTACCCAGCCCATACATCTACAGCATGTCTATGAGGATCTGACGGGACACAGTGTCAAAGGCCTTACGGAAGTCCATGTAGACAATATCCAGGTCAGTCATTTCATCGTACAAGTTTATCAATGCGGTCAAGCATGACTTCCCTTTGATAAAGCCATGCTGACTACTCCCGATTATTTTCTTGTCCTTATTGTGCCTGAAAATGGTTTCCAGGACTTGCTGCTCCATCACATTGCCAGGGGTTGAGGTGAGGCTGACCAGCCTGTAATTGCCTGGGCCCTCCTCCTTGCCCTTCTTGAAGACAGGAGTGACATCTGCTTTCCTCCAGCCTTCAGGCACTACTCTCAGTCACCATGATCGATCAAAGATTATCAAGAGTGGTCTTGCAATGACATTTGCCAGCTCCGGCAGCACTCCTGGGTGCATCCCATCAGGGCCCATGGAATTTTGCTCAAGTATTCCCTGATCTGATCCTCTCCCACCAAGGGTACATTTTCCTTGCTCCAGCTTTCCCCCTTGGTCTCTGGGACCTGGGATTCCTGAACATCGGTCTTGCTAGTAAAGGCTCAGGCAATTAGGCATTGAGTACTTAAGCCTTTCCCAGGTCCTGTGTAACCAGGACCCCTGTCTCGTTGAGCAATAGGCTCACATTTTCCCTGGTCTTCTTTTTGTCTCCTGTGTGCTTACAGAAGCTCTTCTTGTTGTCTTTGACATCCCTGGCCAGATTCAATTCCTTTTGTGATTTAGCTTTCCTAACTTAATCCCTGGGTGCTCAGACAATGCTTCTGTATTCGTCCCAGGTTAGCTGTCCTTGCTTCCAGCCTCTCTGTATGCTTCCTTTTCGTATTTGAGTCTGGCTAGGAGCTCTTTGTTCATTCACACAGGCCTCGGCATTTTTGCTTGACTTCGTATTCATTGGGATGGAACACTCTTGAGCTTGGAGGAGGTGATCCTTGAATATTAACCAGCTTTCTTGGGCCCCTCTTCCCTCCAGTGCCAACACAATAGAGTCATTTTTATTAAAACTTCCAAATCACAAAAGGCTAGAATGAATTTAGGGCCAAGAATCAGCAGGAAGTAAAGTGCTTCAATGGGAATCCTTTCAGGCTAAATCCCAGAAGTCCGAGAGTGGTAATAGTGCATTGCCTTGAAATTCTCCAATAGTGGTTCCTCATCTGGGGTTCACTTAGTCCCAGGTACATGTTTGAACAACTTATAAAATCCCAGACCAGAAATTATTCTCATGCAGACAGAGCCACGCCACATTACTGTACCAGTGAGCCAGCTGCTTATGTTTCAGCAGTGAGTTCAAACCAAGCTCCAGGTATCGTAACATTTCTGTGTTTCCAACTGAGCTGAGCATTGGATCCCACACCCATTAGTGCACACAAGTCTTCCACAGACCATAGTGAGAGTGAAATGTGCCCAGATAAGACACCAGCAAGAAACCAAAGAGGAGTGCTGCAAAATGTGAAGCCCTCGTTGTAGAGCCATGAGATTCTTTCACTGTGTTGTAAGCAAACAGACTTCCCATAAACTCTGACAGCAAGTGGCTTGCTTCCATAGGTCTTGAAGTCAGCAGCTACCTGCAGTTGCAGAAAACATTTTCTCTAGGTACTTCTTCACTTTTGTTCCTCATGGCTCACAAAATAGAGCACAGCCTCCCAACAAGCAGGAAAAAAGACACCTTTCATTTCCAAACAGACCCTTGGCTCTGACCTCTATGCCAAAGGAGCAGGAAAGGACGGTGATGCCGACGGTGGCTCTGAATGGTTACTATGGCTTGAAGTGTCCTTAAAAGGTACAGTCCACCCAGTTTCAGCATATCAGAAACACTTAATCCTACCTGGGGTATATCAGAGCAATAGCGTATCCCCAGTTGGGTATTGAAGGGGTTGTAATTTGATTTTCTGGCTCCTGTGACTAAATTGCTGCAGCTTTGCTCTTGTGATCCAGAAATCCTAGGGAGCCTTCAACGAAGTTACAGCTTGTTATAGCTTGAAGGGTGCACTTTACTCTCTAGATAATGACATAATGCAATCATATGATTAAAACCAATGTACTTTCATTTGCAAAGTGCTCTGTCTCTTGTAAATGCTGAGGAAATTAATAAAAGAAAAGTAATAAATGCAAAGAGTAATAAAAAATGTAGCCTTTTCCATGCGGCATTTCCAAGCAAGTCAGCCTCATATCGTTGCTCTTGAGCTAGATAAATATGATCAGCCCCCTCTGTAGGTGGAGAGGTTGTATTAAAGCATGTGATGTTGAGCTGAAGGAAAATTTCAGCCTTTCACAAACACTGATGCCTGTGGCTCATGGATGTGCAAAGTATCATCCACTTGCCATTCACTAAAGAAGCAGGGAGCACAGCAAGCAACCAGCTAAGTACTTAAGAAAACTTGTGGAACTTTTCACGAAAGTTATTCTGTGTCCTTTCCATTAGAGGATGTTGACAGAGCAATGAGTTACTGGGCTACTTCTCTGCTGATGTGTTTTGCTGGCTTCAACAGAATTACAAAAATAAACCAATGGACTATGAGGCTCAGCTCACTCTTGGCCCCACAGAATAAAGAGGACAGTTAATTTTTGCATTATCACATTCCCTTCCAGATCGGAAGGAATGAGGGAGGGGATGAGAGAAAGGAATCTTTCTCTTAATATGTGCATGCTTGCACTCTTTTCTTAATGCTGGTGACGTGGTGCTTGACTTTGTCAGGCCAGCAGCTTTACAAACAGTTTGCAGAATGGCTCACCTTATTCTCTAGATGATGTAATGTAACAATGTGATGTAATGTAACAATGTGATGAAAAGCACTGCGATTTTCAATGTGCTTGCCTCCTGTGAGCAATCAGGACCTACATTAAAGTTCCTATATTGAAAGTAAAATCACTAATATAAATGATTAAAAATACAGACCCACTCTCTCTTTGTGATGCTCATCAAGCAAACCTTGTAGCTATTGCAAATGAAACCACCAGTATTACTAAGTTCTGGTTGTGGAATGGCAAAATCTCAAGGCTCTATTCATCAATTTTTAAAAGTCCTTTTGTTGCCCCCAAAGGCCCTGTCTGGGGCCATCTCCAGATTCAGTACCTAAGGAAAGTAAAGGGAAGGCTCCCATAGATATGGACACCCAAGGACTGGAAATACGTGAGTGACCATCTCACAAGGCAAAGACGGCCTACAAACGTCCCAAACCACTTTCCCACAAGCAGAGCTCAGGCAGTGTGTAACAGGGTTGGCACGTTTCAAGGGATGGGGAAGGAAGGAGAACAGCAAAATACATTTGGTACGAGGTAATGGCTCTGGAGTATGCAGGTAGCATTGTTTCTCTTGGAAACAGGTGAGAAAAGCCCAGGTATTGGGCTAATAATGGGGCTAATAATGGGAAGGGATGCTCTGAAGGGTCAGAGGTTATAATACTCAGTCATAAAAAGCAATGAAAATGAGTAACATTCCCTGGCCTCTGAAACACAGAGGAAATGTATTGCTCTTGCATACTTTCAGGGAATCTTTTCCCTATATAACATTCCTGGTACCAAAAGATCAATGGGAGTCTACAAGGTTGGACCATATCTCTTCCTGACTTCGTTTTCAGGATGAAAGCTCTGCTGGTAGCACTGAGAGAAAAACCGCTCCATGCTTCCAGCACTAAGTAGGAAAGTGCAAGAGTGGTTTTTCCTGTTAATCTTTGTCTGGTTTAAAGACTCATCACCTTGTTTTTCAGTCTTCTGGAGCAATGGCAGGTATGCAGACTGGCATGTTAGGGAGGCAATGCTGGCACCCCGGCAGGTCTGTCTTCCCAGACTTCTCCTCGGTGAATTCCTTGTACCTGCAAGCACACAGCAGAAGATAAAGGAGCCTGCCCAACCAGGAATCCCCAGCTTAGCTGCTATCTGCTCTATTCAGTTTGAAAAAATGCAACTGAGTGGAATTTCTGTTTGTGCTGTACTTTTTCCCTTAGTATCCAATAAAAATCTCTGCACAGTGTGGAAGCTGCTAAATGTAACAGGACTTTCTCAGCTAATGACTGAGGCCATGTACACAGGTGACCATCTTCTGTCCTGCAGCCACCTTCACTCTTTATTGCCATGCCTACCCACATGGCAAGGACAGCTGATGTGCGAATATTACAGCAATTGCATTGCCATCATTTTCAGCACAGCGCAATGCAACAAGTCTGATAGATCCAAATTTGCAAGCACCACATTTTCCAATTCAGGTTGATCTGCCTCAAACTGAGATAGGGCTGGTACATTAGTTCACACTAAGACCGTAAAACAAAGATCTTACCTGCCACTTCTACACATTAATGAAATGATGGCATTGCTGCAAGGTCAGAAGTTAGGCTGGAGCTGCTAAGCTACAACTCGTCGTGCCTCATGCTGTTTTACGGAATACCATGAGCCCTGTCTCTGACTGCTGCTTCAGCCCTAAGAGCTGTGCTTCTGGACAACCTGGAGTGATTCTGCAGGACTCTGGTTAAATGGCTTGGGTGTGATTCTCTATGTGTGAAAGGCTCTGTTCAATGTATACAGCAAAAAAAAAAAGCAAGCTACTCTGCATCTACATCATTTTTTTTCACAGCAGGATGTTGGCTACAGTATCTTGCGTCTTACCTCCTGGAAGAAGGAGTCATATTGTGGGAGGAAATTACACGCAACACTGATTAGATGGCAGGTCAACTAGAAACAGGCAAATCAGTGCCTGGCCAAGATAAGACAGAGACAAAAAGAAAGAGCTCGAGAAGCTGTGACCATTGGGTGTGGAATTTGGAAAGGCACTTTTAGGATGAAAGATAAAACAGGAGATTTTGTTAGGGCCTAAAATTTGTATCCCTTTTTATTTTCAGTGCTTGGGTCTAGTTCCCAATCTCTATTTCACCAGCACAACAGCTCCTGTGCTACTCCCACCATTCCCCCTCCCCTGGCATCCTGTCCCAGTCCACAGCAGGGAACCCGGAAGGAAATGTGCTAATTCCAAACTGATTATGTTCTATGGCATTTGCCAGAGAAGACCAAATGCCATATCTCTGGGACAGACTCTGCTTTCATTATTCACTTTGGCTTACAAATGAGACATTGTTTTCTTGCTTTGTAAACTGTTTACATTTCTTTAAGCATTTCACAGTAGCAAAGGCAAGGACGCTGCCAAGTGACTTTCTGCTGCTCAGAGCCTGATCCAGGTTGTCCTGAACTCCCTCAGCTCCTTGTCATTTCGGTACTTTGCCGGGGTTCTTCAGCCCTTCAGCGCTCGGCTTAGGAATCAACACCACAGCAGCTTTCGTGGAAGGTCATTCCCCCTCCCACTCAGAGCCTGACCCAGGCCAAGCACACACTGGCAACAGCCAAGACTCTCAGTTGAGCAGGGAAAATGCATTTCTAGTCTGAATGAACGTCCTGTTTTTTTCAGGTCTGCTAGGTGCTGAGTTTTAGCATTTATTGTTGAAGCAGAAAGGGCTCAGCACTTGTCAGTGTGAGACTCTTTCTGTACCTAAAATTGTAAAAGGTGTGTTTCACAAAATCACAGACTGGTTGAGGTTGGAAGGGGCCTCTGGAGGTCAGCTGGTCCAAGCCCCCTGCTCAGGTGGGGCCACCTACAGCCAGTTGCCCAGGATCGTGTCCAGGTGACTTTTGAGTATCTCCAAGGATGGAGTATCTCAGTACCAAGGATGAGTATCTCAGTACCTCAAACTTTTGAGTTTGAGGCTCAGAGGACCGGGGCCCAGCCCACAAAATGCTCAGCATCACAGCTCCCAGCAGGGAACGTGTGTGGGCCTCACAGCTGGCCTCAAGCACGCCTTGCTGCATGTGCCTGCACATTTCCTTATTTCGTGAACGGATTGCCGTTGATTCCCAGTGCTCTTTAGAGACCTAGAATGAAACCCTGGGTATTTTTTCCCCTCGGTGAGGCACAGCTGCTACAAGAGGGTGAGCATAACAAACCGACCGTATGAAATCTACTTTTTTTACCCAGCAGTGCCACCTCCTGCTCCCGTCTTCTCACTGCAACCGGGCTGACAAAGGGTCCTCGTCTCACGGCCAGCCCAGCGTTGCTGCGGGCCTCGGGCCGTGCCGGGGTGCTGCGCACAGGAACCCACTGGCTCTTCCCTCCCGCAGCTGCCCTGCACACGCGGGGCACGGGGGGCGAGGGGCGAGGGCTGGCCGGGGCGGCGTGGGGCACTGCTCCCCACTGCCTCGCTGGGCCCTGCGGCCCAGCAGCTCCTCCTGCCCTCCGGCCCCAGGCCCGGGGATTCGCCAGCAGCCTGGACCACAGGTGCCAGCAGGCAGCAGCCGCCGGCTGAGGAGCCCACGGGACCAGTGCTGCCGAGGCGTCGCCTGCGGGTGTATGGGCCTTGGGTGTCGTGAGACACGAGGAAGCCAAGCTCGCAGCAACACAGCAGGGCTGTGATGGTGGCCTGACGTGCGCACCGCTGCCGTCCAGGCAGTACAGCTGCCATGTGTGCTCCTGAGATACATCACAAACCTGAGGGCCTCCTGGCTATTTCAGACCCTGCCACGCACGTTCACAATGAGCTGGTGAGGTCCGTGCGGCCAGCAGACGTGCACCCCACACCCAGTGGACGTGCACCGCCGGTACCTCGGCCTCGGGCCGGCCAGTAATCAAACCGGGAGCGCGGCTGTACAGCGGCGTGCGCTGCGTGCGGCGCAGCCTGCGAACACGGCACCGTGCGCGCACAGAGGCGCTCGCTGCCGTCTGTTGTGCCGGATCACCGGCAGACGCGGCCCGGGCCCCGGCGGGGCACGGCGAGCCTGCCCGCCCCGCCCCGCCCCGCGCCGCCCCGCGCCGCCCCGCAGCGCGGCCCGCTCTCCTCTGGCCTC
>JAAGAY010006347.1:0-11105 GCA_011801015.1 Ardeotis arabs | reverse complement strand
CCCACCTGGAGTACTGTGTCCAGTTCTGGAGCCCCCAACATAAGAAGGACATGGACCAGCTGGAGAAGGTCCAGAGGAGGGCCACGAAGATGATCAGAGGGCTGGAGCACCTTTCCTATGAGGACAGGCTGAGAGAGTTGGGGCTGTTCAGCCTGGAGAAGAGGAGGCTCCGGGGAGACCTGATAGCGGTCTTCCAGTACCTCAAGGAAAGATGGGGAGAGGCTGTTCAGTAGGGCCTGTTATGATAGGATGAGGGGTAATGGTTTTAAAATAGAGGGGGGTAGATTTAGATTAGATATTAGGAAAAATCAGTAGGGCCTGTTATGATAGGATTAGGGGTAATGGTTTTAAAATAGAGGGGGGTAGATTTAGATTAGATATTAGGAAAAAATTTTTTACAATGAAGGTGGTAGAGCACTGGAACGGGTTGCCCAGAGAGGTGGTGGATGCCCCATCCCTGGAAACATTCAAGGCCAGGTTGGATGAGGCTCTGAGCAACCTGATCTAGTTGGGGATGTCCCTGCTCCTTGCATGGGGGTTGGACCAGATGTCCTTTGAAGGTCCCTTCCAACCCTAACCATTCTATGATTCTATGATTCTATGATTCTATGATTCTGTGATTCTATGGTATCTTCCTATGAGCAGTAGGAGTCTAATTCAGTCTCTTTAGTCAATTGATATCTATTCTTTTCTCCTAAGAGGCTTTAATTAGTGACTTAAAGACATCATATTTATACAGTAGACATTCACAAAAAAAATAATTTAATTAATGTTGTGTTTATAGGCATTATTTTTTCAAATGGCAATTTCAATTTATTGTAAGGTGCAACATCTACAAAGTGTAATTTTGCAGATACAAAAATGATACAATGGGTGAGCTGGAAGAGGGAGGTAGATTTAGATTAGATATTAGGAAAAAATTTTTTACAATGAGGGTGGTAGAACACTGGAACAGGTTGCCCAAAGAGGTGGTGGATGCCCCATCCCTGGAAACATTCAAGGCCAGGTTGGATGGGGCTCTGAGCAACCTGATCTAGTCGAAGATGTCCCTGCTTCTTGCAGGGGGGTTGGACCAGATGACCTTTGAAGGTCCCTTCCAACCCTAACCATTCTATGAATCTATGATTCTGTGTCATTTCACATCAGCTCATGGACCGAGATCAGCTTTAGAAAGTAATGATGACTTAAAGCATAACTTCTGGCAGCCATCCATAGGCACATACCTGTGTTGGGTTTTAGACTTTTGTGACAGAGGATGAGGCAAAAATAAAGAAATAACTGTTAGTGGTTTGAGAGTTAGGTGACATACAATAAAAGCACAAGTTCAGCATGTTCATTTTCTCTCAGATGCTCAGTTCTTGTTTCCATGATATTCTGAGGAAAGTACTGTTCAACTAGAGGCCTGTCTACAGATCAGCATCACTTCCGTGCTTCAAGTACTAATAATTTAAAACCTTACATCTTTTATATTGGTTCCCTGCTAAGACTCTTCCCTTTCAATTATAATTTTCTGTATGTTTTCTTGCAATACCTCATGTTATGTTATTGCCATGAGCTTTCATTCCTAAAACGATAAAAGGAACATTGCAATGCACTTTTCAACCTTTATACAGGTGATTGTAAGCCTCTGAAAAGTGACATTTTTTCTTTCTTTTTCTCTTGAAAATAACAAAGGCAAAAGACAATCAGTGTCCCTCTCCTAGCTCCTGATTTTACCAAGAGTATTCAAAAGATGTATTTCAGTGTACTTGCTAAGTAGTCATCTTCTTCATGGGCTAGTTACCTGCAAGGTGGGTCATGGTAACATAATGAGCATGTGCTTAAGACAGGTCTTTGCAAACATTGCAACTACAATTATTTTGAGACATTTTTCTGAAAAAAAACCCCACATTGTTCTTTATGCACAAGTAAGATAAACCAGCTCAGTGGTATGCTAATGTGTGTTTCTCTAGCACTTCCCTCCCTCCTTTACTTCCACAAAAATAAAAACTAGCTCCTCTGCACTTGTGAACCAAAGGTTAATGGATCGCAGGTCAAAATGGAAATAGCAGGTGATGTAAAATAAGGATTCCTGCAATACTATTGAGAAACTGAAACATGAGATAATTACACTAAAGCTAATCTTTTATGTTTTCAGATATCATCAGTAATTCATTACACATCAAGTAGACCTAATTTGAGTTTCAGGCACAACAGAATACCAATCAGAAAGAATCTGGACTTGATGCTTCTCTTCAATTTTGTTACACCTGCTCTGATGATAGCAAGGGATGCGCATTAATCTGCTTTTGCACGGAACCAGATGCTACCTTTCGTAGCAAATAATTACATTTCAAAGTGGGTATTCCAAAAGTAAAATTATATTGCATTTTGACTTCAGCTTCTATCTTTGACTTCTTAGGGATATTGTTATTGATGCTGTACTCTTGCTTCACCATCCACTTTTTAAAATAGAGCTTTCAAATTTTTTTTTCCTGTGTGATTTCATTAGTAATTGCATTCACTAACACGTAAGAACAAGCAAATTTCTGGACTGGGCTAGATTTTAGCTTTAAAATTTATCTTGCTTAAAAAAATGATACATAGCAGGGCAATATGCTTTTCTCAATAGTGCAAAGTGTGTCACACAGCATGAACAAAAAGCACGTATCTAACAAATATAAAATGCAGCATACATTGTAACTTCAACTGTACTCTGGACCTGTAGACCTATGAAAAAAAAAGCAAGGTGTAAAACTATGTTAGAAAACACACACAAATACTCCCAAGTGAATCTTGGACTGAGTAAAAAGAAAATGCCACCATCAACCTCACACTCATCCTGGTGAAGAATTTGTGATGCTTGCACCTTGATGTAACACCTCATCCTTTCTTCTTGAGGAGCACTGGTATATCTGGGCAGTAAGCATAACACTAAAGAAAATGGATATACTATGAAATTTTTGTGCAACAGTTTTTAATTCCATTATTACTAATATTTGTTTTGCATTGACTGGCTAATTTGGTTTGTAAATGTCAATATCACTATACCTGACTGATTGTAATAAATATTGTATTTTATTTAGACTGTTAGGATTTTTGTTACTCTAACAAGTTCTTGTGTTCCTGTGAAAGGTGTGTTCCTTTTTCTCCATTACAAAATGTGAAATGTAACATAGCCAGCAGTCTCTAGGATAAGTGCAGCCTACCAGAGCAATTCATAGACACTCTACACTGTTTTCTGCACCTCAGGAGTCACCTGACTAGGTGTTCCTACCCCCGGGCAGGAATCCTGGCTTTGTTATGGGCACAAGGCTGAGAAACAGCAACTTAAGAATTTCTTAAGCATGACAGGCGTCAGGGAACGTGCATAGAGTACGTATGAGGTTGGTTCATAGATTATGTGTTCTACCTCATCTTAAATGTTGGGTTCATGTGATCTGGGGGTTACTCGGATGATTGGTTTTTTTCTTGTCATTTAGAGTTACTGAGAGTGTTGGAAGCAATATGAGAGTGTGTAAGTATGGAGACTAGCACCAGACTTCACACATCAGAAGGATACCTTTTTTGTGTCTTAGAACTCTTGTTAATGTAGCCTTGATTTTTATGAGATCTTTATAGCAAATTTTATCATGATAATTTGGAAAGACTGTATAAAGATTGCAGTACCAGCTAATGCTCTGCCAAGACAAATGTTGTTTGTTTACTTCATGCCTCACTGTTACTGCCTACCACAGAATCTGCCTTTTTATCACCTCTTTAATGAACTGCAGAACTTTCATTTGTGCTTAGTATTCACCGTGGCACAAAGTTTCTCAACTGATGTGTTAATAGAATTAAGGCACAGTAGTAAAAGACAGCAGAATACAGAAACTGAATTAACAATCTAATTTACTTTCACCAAACAGCTAGTGAGTGAACGCATATGCCACTGAAACAGATGAGCGCAATTGTGGCATCTAAGAGACTTATGCACTGCAATGGACATGAATCACCACTATGAACACCGAAACCTGTATTATTACATGTGTACATTTCAAGAAGCAGGTTATAGAATATCTACTGTTAAAAACTGAGCTAGATTATTTAGCATATGTTTTCAATAATTAAATTACATGATTTTACAGACAGCATTCCAATAGTCCATCTGAAATGCAAATCTTCACTTACAACGTATGCTTCTGTTTTGTTACATACATTTCTGGTTAGAAGCAAAAATCCATAAAGCACCATAATCTGACAGACAAACACAGTACTCCGTAATGCATATATTGGACATGAAACATACGGTCTGCAGTCAAGCAGAGGAAGCATCATATAATGTTTAAAGCCCAGGATAGCAAATTACAAAGACAGAACAGCACATAAGATAAAACTACTTTTGAGAACTATTTTTTTGAAAGCTATTTTATTTGTTTGCTTAATTTACTGAGAGTGTCCTTTATAACTTTCTGTGATACAAGCACTAATCTTCAGTAATAGGGTTTTATTACCTTTGCAGAAACTAAGCAGTAAAAAAGTACCTGTCCTGTTGTATATCTGAAGTGAATAGATGAAACTGAACACTACTTACATGCCTCTGTTCAGTCAGGACACAGTAGATAGAAAGTACAAGTTAAGAACTATTTCCTCAAAATCTGCTCTCCTTTCTTTTTTTAAAGAAAGATTTTCCTATGTGTACTAATCTAATTATTATCATTGGAATATCTCAAAGCTGGAGAAGAACAGCAGTTAGCAGCAGTCTGGGGACTCACTCTAAAAGGTTCAGTCAGTCAGATGAAAACCTTCCATTACAAGCATCTCCTAAATGTGATCTGTTGTGTGAAAGACACTAAAGCTCTTGCATTTCTTTGTCTGTGATAGTAAATGCATTATGTGTCTTCATGAATTATACACAAAAGGAGTTAGACACTGTTTGTAAAACAAGCACGCCTGCTGGGTTTAATCACCACAAGCAAAAAGTCACTTTAAATCTGCTACTAACATCATTTTGGCATCTTTTATTAGTGATTGTATAAAAGCCTCTTTGATTTTTTAAAATACATTGGAGCTGTTTTCTTTATGAAGGTTGGTACAACAATATTTCAACTGACCTTCATCCTTGATATTACTTTTATGCTGTGCAACTTCTCTTCTAATTGTGAAGAAAAATGAACTCAGGCAATGAACTCAGATGATTAGTCACTTGCCTTTCGTCTCTGGGGCTACAGTCAAATGTGCCATTGACAGGAGTATCTTAATCTCTTCAGATCAGATGTCTGTAAGTCTATAGTGTAATACTTTTTGAAGACCTTGGCTTGTAGGCCAAACCAACAACAACAACAACAAAAAAAACCTCACTGTTTTTTGGTTTTTTTTTCCTATGGGAATCCTAACACTTGATTAAAGGATGAAACCTTCTGCTACTTCAAAAACAGCTGAGAAGAGTAGAAAATACAGCATTATGCATGCCTTCATTTTACTTAATCTACACATAAGAAACAAAACTGTATGTGATGATACATTAAATATCTTTTCCATTTGAATTCTGAATCAACTGCAAACTGGTTTTAGTTATATCTCTAGAACTAAATAATGTCTAATTTTAATCAGGCGAAGGTATAATTAGACATTGAGTGTGGGAGGTATCCTCTCAGAAGTTCAGTAGCCTGCAGAATGACCTTGTATCACAATTTAAAAGATCAGAAAGACATGTTGTAATACCAGGAGTACAATACAGTCATGTATAGATGAACTATTACAAAAGTTATAAATAATATAAATTTATAATTATATAATATACAATAATATATTATATAAATAAATATAAAAAATAATGACCTCTTCCTCATATGAGAAGAAATACTAAAATGAAGATGTAAATATATTTGACTTCATTTAGACTTGCAAATAACTAGTTATTTTTTTTTCCCACAAATACGTGCTCACATACTTGGTTGATGTCAATGGAAATACTCACTACATGCTCTTTTAAGAAACAGCTCACTCAATATATTAGAATTACCTTCCAGCTATTTTTTCCATGCTAGGAATATTTTTTGAACTGAAATCTGGTGAAATGTCCTCTTCAGAGACAGCAAGTGAATATTAGTGGTTTTAACAGAGCTACATGGATATAAGGAAAAGGTTAATTAACTCATGTTAAATTCTTTACAACTGTGTATATTAGTCTAATATACGTTATATAATTTAGATTCAGACATCATTATTCCCTAAAACCCATATAGAAAAATTTATGCATATTATATATAGCAGCTACAATTAATTGTAATGAACTATAAATTGACTTATTTTGCTTTATGTTAATTTTCAGTTCTGACAACCTGATCAATAAGATGCCAAAGAAATTCTATTAAAAAACCAAAACATCTGGCACTTTGTGTATAGCTTAATTGTCCAAACAGCTGAAGTCTACAAACCTCATTTATTCCATTTTGTTACCCTGATTGTGCCAGTAGTCCAGGAAAAATCTAAACATCTCAGAAACATAAAAACAATTAGAACTGGTTTTACTAAAGGTCCATCTAAATCTGTACTCTGTCCTAGACTCTGACAAGTCACATAGCAAAAATCTTTAGCTCTCCATTATCCTTAGAAACTTGGGTAGAGAGGAGTCCTAACTATCCTAGACCTGTACTAGTTTTTTTGTTTGTTTTTTTTTGTTTGTTTTTGGTTTTTTGTTTTGTTTTGTTTTGTTTTGTTTTTTTCCTCTACATTACCAAAAAAGTAACATCTATCCTTTGACTGTCTAGGAATCCCAAGCAGTCTACACTCAGTACATACCAACTCCTTTAAGAAGGAAGTATAGCTGACTGGCTTGCCCAATATTAACTGCCTCACTGCAGTGGTACAGCTGGAAGACTGTTGTATGAGGAGTCAGCGATCTGCATACTTCTTGTACATACAGATGCACTGTGACCATTTACCAAACAGCTCCCAAGAGGAGACGGGGAATGGGGAGCTGCAGTCAGTTCATAACAGTTCATCCCTGCGTTCCCCTGCTCCACGTGTGATCCCTCCCACAGGAGACAGTCCTTCACGACCCACTCCTTCCCACAGGCTGAAGTTCTTCACGAACTACTCCAGCGTGGGTCTTTTCCATGGGGCACAGCCCTTCAGGCACAGACTGCTCCATCATGGATGGCTCCCATGGGCCACAGGTCCTGCCAGAAAACCTGGTCCTGCATGGGCTCCTTTCCATGGTCTGTAGCTTCCTTCAGGGCCCATCCACCTGCTCCAGCATGGAGTCCTCCACAGGCTGCAGTGTGGATGTCTGCTCCAGTATTGTTCTCTCTATGGGCTATGGGGACAAGCTGCTTCACCATGGTCCTCTCCACAGGCTGCAGGGCAATCTCTTCTACAGTGCCTGAAGCACCTCTTCCCCCTCACTCTTCATGGACTTCACCTAGGTGTCTGCAAGGCTATTTGTTTCACATTTTTTGCTCTCTCCTCTCACACAGCTGCTGCACAGTGATTTTTACCCTTTCTTTAATACGTTTTCACTGAGGTGCCACCAACTTGGCTGATGGGCTCAGCTGTGTCCTGTGGTGGGATCATTGGAGCCAGCTGGAACCAGCTATGTCCGGTACAGAGCAGACCCAGCCCCTTGTCACAGATACACCCTCCAATAAAAGCTTTCTACTTAAACTCAATACATCCTAATTCTGTTTTCTTCTTATTCTGGAAGAACATATCTGAAACTAAAAGAAGGTATTAAATGCTAGTAAAAGCTGGTTTTATAGCACAAATGAATCACACAGTGATTTTTTTATATATATAGTGCACTAGAGAGTAATTCAGATCCCTTTTCCTGAATTTATAAAAAGTCTAATAAGCTGCAAAAATATGGTATGTGGACTGTATTTCACAGATACAACTGTGGAGCAATGATCCTTTGTTTTAATTTTTATTAGAATTATTTTGCTGTTTGTTTGAGCATATAATATTTGCTTTACTGATCCAACTGAATGCTAAGAAATCATATGTTCAAAGTCAAGCTCGGAGTGTCTTCAGAACAAAGGATTAAGTTGTTACCTAAAATTCAAACAAGAAATTTCTTGTTTGAAGAAGAAAGTTATTTAAATGCACAGATTGCCATACATTGGAGATAGGACTTGCCTATAGACAAATCAAGTAGAATTTCATGACACAAGTAGTGGAAGAAACAACATGCAAGAGTGAATAACAAAAGCAATGATGTGTTGTAAATCAGTTCATAAGGGACTAGGTCACGGTTTAGTTACAAAAGTACCTGAGGTTTCAGCTGTTGGCTTGATTCTTAGGACAGAATAACGTTATTTGCTTAGATTACACTGGTAGACTTGGACCACCTGTTATATTCCTGATTCTTAAAATTTATACTTATTCATTGCTAACACAATAACCTATTTATTTATAATGATTTTTTTTTAAAAAAAGGAGAAATCAATAATATAATTTTTTTTAGCAAAGAATCTATATAGTTCAAATGATATTACACACACCTTGAAATGTGACATTCAAGACAATGCATTACTATAAGGACCTTCATAAAGAGAAGCTGGAAATGGTACATTTCTGGAGCAGCAGAAATGGTACAAGGAGCACCATTGACACATTCTTGGTGGATAAAAAATAGTGATATTACAGGAACTCAGAAGCTAACCATTTCTTCATGACAGACCTATTTCCTAGTAGTGGCACATGGTATAGGCATACAGATCATGAAAGAAGTGTCTTGGGTTGGCTTAGAGAGGCTTCCAAAACAAAGCTTTCCTGAAGTTACTAGCCCTTTTTAGCCTGCTAATACTTTGCCAGTAAAGACAATATTCCCTAAAGACAAAATGTGGTGAAGAATCAATAAGTGAGCAAATGGATTTTGTTGATCTTAGAAGAACTGAATCTTTCTTCTCTTTTTTTGTGTCATTCAAAAGGCAGAATTATTAGTGATACATTCATAAAGTCCATGTATAATGAAGTAATCTGAAGATGTAGCCACTCTTTCATATATCATTTGACAAGAAAATGAATTCCGTTAGGATCAAAAACGAACTAGCTGACAATAAATTCTTAGTATTTATCAGCCTTGGCTTTATACTCTATTAATTAAAAAGCTAGAAAAGATGCTTATTTAGTATGCTGCTCTGAATATCCTAGTTCCTTAGGCTTCACTGGATAAATTCCAATTTGCTTTTGATTTAAAGCCTCTTCTTAAAATATACAATCATAGCTAAAAGGTTCCTTTGCTACAGATACTGTTATATCCTTCCATAAGGAGGTCCAAGTTTAATCTCAGAGTAAACCCATCTTTCAGATGAATCTTCTGCATTTCATCTTCTAGACACTGGATTTTGTTGTACTTTTGGTAGAAATAAAAGAAAGTTCAGATTTATTTTATTCATCTATATTGCTTAATCTACCTTTCAGCTACTACTTTGTTAAGCTAAATAGAATTAGTTCCTTAAGCCTCAATTTTTAGATATTTTTTTGTGATTCTTTTATTTATAATTGTTTTACCACAGAGCAGGATGAGCACAAAAGTTTCAAATACCAAAATACTCCACAAATTTAAGTTTCACCTGATTTATTCAAATAGAGAAGGTGATAAAGGATTAGTAGTGATTATCAACAGATTAACAGCAATAGCATTTAAAGGGAATGCATCTAATCATTACTACATAAAAATCAGTATAGTAAGTAAATAAGAGAGACACATCATCAACTGCCTTTCTGATACATTACCATCATCCAGATCCGCAGTCGCTGGGGAGCCCCAGTTGCAGCGAGGATTTGGTGAGCCTGTCTGGCAATTGGGACGTTCTATGCAGTGCGTCCACTCACAGGTGAGGTCTCCAAAGTTGCTACAAGAGGATCCAGCCTTTTATAGTGCTAAATAAACAACTTTCTTTCATTATTCTAAAATGTGGAACCACTTGGTTTCAGTTATCCCATTGCCCCCCCCGCTCTAGAGCTTGACCAGAGCTCAAAAGAGGAAACAAGGGAGTTGCTGTGATGTAATGCTTCTCTCTTGCAGATCTTCTAGCTTTTCATACACAAAGCCAAAGAGTTGTTATCTATTCTCATGATGTGCTTTTTCACACTCTATGTATTCTGAAGAAGTTATTATTAAAACAACACAATCCTGATGAACATAGCAATCAGATATCATCAGATATCTGATCATGATATCATCATGATCAATACAGATCATCCATGTGTCAACTCTGGCTCAGGCTCAGGCCTGTTAATCAGGCCCATTCGCTTCAATAATACATTTACACTATTCTTAACCTTACGACAACAGAAACAGTAATAGAGCTCCAGTGACAGTGTCACTTGCACTGAAAAAATAAAAAATATAATCTCAGTTCCGGTTCAACTTGATGTTTGGCCATCAAGCCTGTTATACCATTAAAATAAAAATATGAAACAAAAATGTAAAAGTAATTTAACAAGATCCATTTTCTATCCTCTGTACTGTTATTATGTTGCCTCCTTTAAACACTGAATAAAAATCTCTTTTTGTTTACAAAGAGCTTTTCCTTTCTCTATTATTCCAACAAAAAATAGCCATGCCAGGTAATAAAATATATTACATTGTGACAGATGTAATATGTTCTATTTAATTGGCCTTGCATCTTGAACAGCATGAGTGATTTCAACTTAGAATCATAGAATCATAGAATGGTTAGGGTTGGAAGGGACCTTCAAAGGTCATCTAGTCCAAACCCCCTGCAAGGAACAGGGACATCCCCCACTAGATCAGGTCGCTCAGAGCCCCATCCAGCCTGGCCTTGAATGTTTCCAGGGATGGGGCATCCACCACCTCTCTGGGCAACCTGTTCCAGTGATCTACAACTCTCATGGTGAAAAATTTTTTCCTAATCTAAATGTCCAATCTAAATCTACCCCCCTCTATTTTAAAACCATTGCCCCTCGTCCTATCACAGCAGGCCCTACTGAACAGTCTCTCCCCATCTTTCTTGTAGGCCCCCTTGAGGTACTGGAAGACCGCTATCAGGTCTCCCCGGAGCCTCCTCTTCTCCAGGCTGAACAGCCCCAACTCTCTCAGCCTTTCTTCATAGGAGAGGTGCTCCATCCCTCTTATCATCTTTGTGGCCCTCCTCTGGACCTTCTCCAGCTGGTCC